>SZWC01023929.1:0-27326 GCA_023375785.1 Penium margaritaceum
GCTAGTGAGGGTTTGGGGGGGTTTGCATGTGCCGGTTTAAAACTCCGGCCTATCGACGGTCAGCGGTGAGGTTGCTGATCCTGACACTCGCGAGCCGTTGATGTGGAAGATTGACTTAATTCCACATTGACAGCTTGCAAGGCCCACAACCAGCGAAGTTCGTCGCTGGTCGTCGATGCGGCTGGTTCTAGGGGAGGGGGGGGGGTGCGAGGAGTTCGCGATGGGTAGAAAACGCAATCATGGTCCCTCTATATTTATATAGGTCGTTTTAGCTTCCGAACGTTCCCAAGTTCCAAAAAGGGCGTCCGTGAGGTTTACAGTCGTACCCAATATTAAAGTATAAGTACAGTTCTAGGTGTGTTTAAGAACTACGTAAATGAGATGAGAAACAGTGAGAATTTGATACCTTTAGGTATTAAAAGTTACCTGCAATCCTTCCACGAACGTTTCCATTTATCAGCATATAAATACACTGTAATGTGTATGAACAAATGTTAGAAACGAGAGTGTGGTGTAACCTCCACAAAAGTACCATGAAACTTCCACGTGTATGCATTGAACATGTACACCGAATGAAGAGTGTATTTTTAAGGGGTGATCAACCATAAATGTCCCAGTGCCTCAGTGATTTGTGGAGCTCACTGAAAAAAAGTGCATCCATCACGCAGTAGTTGTAACAGCTACCACCGTACTTCTCTCCTCATCCACTTCAGATGATGCCCCATCTTTCACCACCTCTACCATGACAGCTACCTCCCTCACTTTCCAAGGGGGTGGTGGGGGTGGGACCTATGATAAAGGCAAAGGAAATGGTGGTACCGCAGGCAACGGTGGACAAGGGGGCGCATCAAAGAACGGGATCTGGATAGTGCCGCATCGTCTTCCTCCTCCTCCAGCACCGTCACATGATAGAAGTGTGGTGCCACTGGCCACGCAGCTCCAAAGTGTCCTGTGCCACCAGCTGATGTACGCCTTGTATCCGCCATGCGTGTGCAATGGACACCCTCCTTTGGTGGTGGTGGTGTTGCTTCTCGCTTCTCCACCTCCATCGGGTCCTCCAGTCATCCTCTGTCCTCCTTTGCATCTGTCACCGCCTACATCGCGGCCATGGCTTCACCACCTCTGCCTTATCCCTGGGGATGGCCTCCAGGGTTCGGCGGCCCAGTCTACTGCGGGACCCCTTCTGGATCCTACTCTCCTCCATCATGGGAATCATCCACCTACACCTCTCGGTTTCCCACTTCTGGTGTCGTCATAACCCCTGATCCCCCTGATGACGAGCGCCAGCTAGACACCGCCCTCTCCCTGATTAAGGAGGTGATAGTGTGCGTTCGGTTCTGGGAACACTTGAATGTGCTATTGTAGATAGTCTTTGCGATCAGTTGTTGTGTCATGTCCATGGATGCTCTCCAGTTGATGCCCAGTGGATTGAGCACATGCAGTCTTTCAGTTTTGCCACGTTTCTTAGCTACTGTGGCCAGGACCTTCCTCCCCGCTCTGCCATTAAAACTGTCAGCTGTGATCCATCGTCTGTTTGTGTGCCCATTGAGCACATGCAGTCTTTCAGTTTCTCAATCCTCCACTCAGGAGCCATCCACAACATGACCTCCTCTCATTCCTTGTTTGTCTCCCAGGCTCCAGTTGGCTCTGTTTGCTTTGTGCGCACTGGTTCTGGCCAGATTTTGCCAGTCCAGAGTGTTGGGATTGTTTGCTTTGTTGGCCCTGGGGGGGAGCTTTTCTTGCCAGACGTGCTGTACATGCTTGCTCTTGGGCCGAGTCTTCTCTTTATCAGGACTCTCGATGGCCAGGGCATGGACTTCTTCACTAGTAGTGGTGGTGCATCTGTGCTATACTGCACCGCACCATTGGCCGTCTTCTGTGGTGTTCTAATGCACTGTAATCATTTGTATTGCGTGTCATCTTTTGCGTCTCATCTAGCTTCTGTTTCTCTTGCTCATGTCGCACGCTCCCTCTCCCTGATGCATGCACAGCTGTTGCACCGCCGTCTTTACGACATACACACTACTGTCATTGACAGTTTGTTGCATGACAAGCCCGCTCATGGTCTTGATGTAGATTCTTTCCTCGCCCCTTGATCTCTTGAGTGTCTTGACTGCGCTCAGGGCAGAATGCACCGTTCCCCGTTTTCCACCTCTGAGTCTCGTACGTCCTATCCCCTTAACCTCTTGCGTGCTGAAGTCATGGGACCCCTTGCCCATGATGCTCTGGAGGGGGCTGGCCGCTATGACACAAATGACACAAATGACTTCTCTCGCATGTGCTTGGTCTTGGCCCTCCGCCAAAAGAGTGAAATCTGCTCCACCCTTGAGTCATGGCTGCCCCAGGCCAAACTGGCCTGTGGTTGTCTCCTGAAAGTCTTTTGCCGTGATCGTGGCAGAGAGTTCATGGGTCCCACGACCCGCTTCTTGTCCTCTGTCGGGGTGTGTATGGAGCCATCCGCTCCTTACACACCCCAATAAAATGGTCTCTCTGAGCACTGGAATTGTACGCTCGCTGATGGTGTCCGTACTCTTCTCAGTGAGTCCTCCCTTTCCCATGCCTTCTCTTTTGAGGCCATGTTCTACATGACCTGGGTCTGGAACCGTGTCCCACATGGTCCTCTCCCTCATCACGTCATCCCCTTTGAGCGCTGGTACAGTCTTTGCGTTGACCTGTGTCTTGTCCGTGTCTAGGATTGTGTCACTGGTGTCTGGCTGACGGAGGACTGATGGAAAACTCAGCCCCCGCGCCTGCCTCTACACCTTGGAGTCTCGTCCATGTCCAAGGCTTGGAAATTTTGGGGCGTTGATCGGTCCCGTGTCATTGAGTCCCATGACACCCTGTTCTTGGAGGTTTTCTTTCCTCGTGATCTGTCTAGTGTCCCGTCATCCTCCTCTGTCTCCTTGCTTTCTCGGCTTTGGGAGGGGGTGTGTTTGTCCCAGCCTCCGGTCTCAGGGCATCATCTTCCTCTTCTGCTGACATGGCGCCTCCTGTTATCCTGTCGGTGTCTGATTCTGCCAGGGACAGTGACTCCCCGTCCTCTCCATACGCATCGCTCTCTTTGGAGTCTTCATCATCNACTGATCAGGTCTCGGCAGGAACTATCTTGACCCCCACATCCCTCTTTTTCATTCTTCCATTAGATAGCACTCCCACCAACAAGAAAGATGTAACTGGTTTGGCTACGAGCATGTCGTGTACCCAATCACTGTTTATGTATCCATCAACTACTACAGAGGATTGAGCATGATAGCATATTCCCTCGCGTACAGTGGACAGTGTGTAACGGATAACATACTTTGCCGCCTTAAGGTATTTTTGGCAAGGCTATTGGGAGAACTGGGCCAAGAAGTTGACCGAGAGGGCCACGTCTGCCCCGGTGGTGGTCGCGAGATACATGAGGGAGCTGACAACACTGAGGTAGTCGATGACATCGACAGTATCCTCTAGCCTTGCTGAATCAAGAGACTTCACCATGTGCTGTCCTATTACAGTCATTGGTGTGGATTCAGTTAGGGTGTCGGCCAGTAGGGAGGCAAACCACTCCCCAGTGTGTGGATTTATGTAGCCTGGTACACGTGGAGGGTAAAAAGCTGACGATCATGCTCGAGCTCCATGCCGATGAATACGTGTGCCAAACCCAAGTCCTTTATCTTGTATGTGGACTGCAGCAGGTTCTTCACAGACTGGACAACTGCGGGATTGGGGGAGGCAATGAACAGATCATCAACATGGACAACGATGGCCACGAATGGCTTTGATGGGACACTCAAGAAGATTGTCGGATCCAAGGTGATGCGTCTACAACCGCCTCTCTCAAGAGTGGAGGAGATCTCCATGTTTCAGCATCGCAGTGGCTACTTGAGTTCATAAAGGGCCTTACGCAGTCGTTAGACCTTGTTTGTGCCATTGGTGAATCGCTGAGACTGGACCATGTAGATCTCCTCGTCAATCTGTCCATGCATAAAGACGTTGTTGACGTCCATCTATTCCAGTTATGCTAGGCGACAAGATGGACGTCAACAACGTCCATCGTTCCGCGGTAGCTCGGGTAGTGGTGTACCGCGCTACCGCGGAAAAGGTCTCATCAAAGTCAATCCTAGAGATCTGAGAAAAACCTTTGGCGGTGAGGTGAGCCTTGTACCGGTCAACTTTTCTATCAGGCTCTAACTTTTGCCATAGGACCTAGCTAGCAGAGACTGACTTGTAGCCTGTGGGGAGGTCCACAAGCTCAAATACATCCTGCTCCTTGAGTGAATTCAACTCCTCCTAAATGGCATTCTCCTAGAGGTCAGACCCCCACGTGTGTAGGGCTCAGGACCAGGAAGAATTGAATGTACTGAAGGAGCATGATGTCTCTGAGATTGTGGACCTCCCTACGGGCTGCAAGGCAATCTTTGCCCGCTTGGTCCTATGGAAAAATTTGAAACTTGATGGAAAAGTTGGCCAGTACAAGGCTTGCCTCATGGCCAAAGGTTTCTCTCAAATCCCTAGGATTGACTTCGACAAGACCTTCAACCTGGTCGTGTTGTACACCACTGTCTGAGCACTTTTGAGCCTTGTCGTCCAGCTCGACTTGGAATTGGAACAGATGGACGTCAAAAACGTCTTTTTGCATGGACGGCTTGACGAGGAGATCTACATGGTCCAGCCATCGGGACTCACCAATGGCACAAACAAGGTCTACCGACTACACAAGGCCCTTTATGGACTCAAGCAGTCGTCACGTTGTTGGAACATGGGGATCTCCTCCACTCTTGAGAGAGGCGGTTATAGACACAAAACACTGGATCCGGTACTCTTCTTGAGTGCTCCCTCAGTGCTATTTGTGGCCATCGTTTTCTATGTCAATGATCTGATCATTGCCTATCCCAATCCCACAGCTGTCCAGTCTGTTAAGAACCTACTACAGTCCACATACAAGGTGAAGGACTTGGATCCAACACGCGTGTTCCTCGGCATGGAGCTCGAGTGTGATCATCAGCTTCACACCCTCCACATGCAGCAGCCTGCATGCATCTGCACACTGGGGGAGTGGTTTGCCTCCTTCCTGGCCGGCACCCCCACTGCACCCACACCAATGACTTAAGCAGGACAGTGCCTGCTGAAGTCTCTTGATTCAGCACAGGTGAGGGATACTATCGATATCACCAACTACCTCAGTGTGGTCGGCTCCCTCATTTATCTCGTGACCACCACCCGAGCAGACGTGGCCTTCTCAGTCATCTTCTAGGCCCAGTTCTCCCAAAAAAATCTCCAAAAACACCTTGAGGCGACACTGCGTCTTATCCATTATGTGTTGCCCACTGCACGTGTGTGGTTGTACTATTATGCTTAGCCCTCTTTGGTGATTGACGGATACACAAAAAGTGATTGGGAACACAACACTAATGATCTTAGTGGCACCGTTTACATCTTTCTTGTCGGTGGTAGTGCTATCTTTTGGAAGAGTTGGGAAGAGAAGTGTGTTGCCTAGAGTTCCAGTGAGGCAGAGTACATGGCGCTTGGTGCAAGTACATGTGAAAGTGTTTGGCTGTCTTGCCTACTACAACAATTGTGTGTTCCCATCCACTGCATCACTCTGCAATCTGATAACCAAAGTGCAAAGGCAATCGCTGAGCACGATGGCATGCATCACTCCCCCACAAAGCATATCAGCATTGAGCATCATTTTGTACGTGAGCGCATTGCTGCTGGAGAGGTTTGGGTTGCCCGGGTCGACACTCGTTAACAGCGTGCGGACTCCCTCACCAAAGCTCTTTGCAGTGGCATGTTAAAAACGGTTTTGCATTCTATTGGTCTGCTGCGCTCTCGTGATGCCCCTGCTTGACATGAGCCTTGTGAGTCGCGTTGTTTTGTGACGTGCATCTATTCTTATGTGTGTGTGGGCTGGTCGTCTGTGGGTCATGGGGGAGTGTTGGTTATGGGTGTAACACACGCAAGTGACCTCTTGACTCTACTCACATGCACACATCATCATTGCAGGTGATTAACCTGGATTAAATCTCTCAGGTGTAAAGCTATGACATATCATGGAGCGCATAGTGGTGGCAATACCATCAAGCAGTCAAGTGGAGGCCACAGAACCAACACCATAATCATGGGGAGCTTGATCGAAGTGGTTTTCTATACTTCTCCATTCTAAAATGGGACACACATTCTTGGGAGTGCATGCACCACGTACGCTCCTGGTCGATGTGGTTGAGTTTTGCTCATTTGTCTGCTTTTAGCTTAGTGAGCCAGGTTGCTGATCCCTCGGGACCACACGTCCGCTTTACACTAGCGTGTGAGAAACTGCCTGGAGCTCATTTGCTCCAGGTTAGGTTCGGTCCCTAGGGGGTGAAAATGCCGACCCCCCCTTTTTGTCTCCCGTGACCTTCATACATCCCTTAGTTGGAACAATAAGTTCCATCCGTCCCTCCGTCGGAACAATGAGCCCCATCTGCCCCTCCGCTAGAACGATAAGCCCCATCCGCCCCTGTGTCGGAACAATAAGCTTCATCCGCCCCTCCGCCAGAATGAAAAGCCTCATCCGCCCCTGCCCCAGAACAAGAAGTTATGTGTACCCCTCGGACCCCAGTTGATGTCGAACAGTAAAAAACCACAGAATATAAGCCTAATGTACCCGATTTTGACGGTGTGACTGATCACGGCCATCGAAACGGAACCGTACCATATACACCTCTTGCCAAACGTAAATGCGTCAGTCTGCGCAAAGGCTCGGCATGGTACTTGTGAATGCACCTTCCTGCTTGGTTATGGGGTCGTCCGCACATGACGGGTCCGAATGTCGAAAAATGTTCTTCAAATACAAGAAGTGGTACAGGCTATAGTCATCTCGTCTGAACTGTCAACCCGTATGTATGATCTGTAGATATAACGGTTATGACCGCAATCAATTTCCTCCTCCCTACCGTACTCACGAGTACATTGAATAAACCATCTATCGACATGTCACATGTGCAAGATACGCATCCTCTGCCACCATTGCAGCACTAGGCTGGTCATCCAGAGCCAGTGCATGGTCCTTGGGGAACTGTAACATTCCCTCCCCATGGACCACGGCACTGCGGTGGCCGAGTGGACAAAGATAAAGCGCACATGGAAAATGATCAACCTAAACACACCCGTCAACCCAAACACACTCTGTTGGCAGTTGGGCATGCGGGCACTCCATGCTTGCCCACTGTATTGCCCACCGATTTGGGAGCCATGGGTCTCGGTGTGGCCAATTTCCTGTTCGTGGTTGTGACGGTGTAGGATCTATGGCTATAGAGGTTTCCATGGTCACCTTGTACTCGGCATTATTGAACCCTATGTGCTGGTCAGTTGAGTTCAAGAATTTTCCACATGAAATCAATCATCTACCATCCCCATTGTGATAATTTTTCTTTAGAAAATGATCTGAATGCCTTCCATTATGTGCTTTATATATACGAATCGATTAGCAATTAATCAGCCACAAGAGTATGATTTGAGGGCATATCCACCTTGTACTTCATTACTTACGACCACGATGTCTGTTACTTCAGACACATACCAAACAACATTACACTTGGAGAAGAGGCCTATCTTCAGACACATGTCAACATAGCCTTGCTGCAGACACATTCTGAACAACCTTGCATACTGAACACTGTTGTGTGTGACATTTACGAATGAAAAATAATGTGAATGAATGTGAAGTTGATGTTTGCAGTTTGATTACGGTCTACGGTGGGTTACATAAGTTCTACCCCTCAAACTGTCACAACAGATTGTTCAGGTTCATCTTGTTATGTTACGTCTTTGTAGTGAAGTTACGTTCATGTTGAAGACATCTGCACCTTGCTCATTGGATGTTTGTACTTCTTCCAAACAATCTTTGATTCAACATGGGATACATACAACAATTTTTTATGTGCAATTAACTGTCCTACATCATTCATGTGGCAAGAGGTAATTGAGAGAGGAATGACTTTGGAAAATCCTGATGAAGCAAACATGCATGACTAATGACTACAGAAAGTGAAGGTGGGATAGGTGATCTCCTCAAACAACCCTTGGAGGAATTGAACAATGTCACACATAGGACACAACTACTCCCATGGCTGACAATGTTAAGCGTCATAGAATAGGTCCGCCTCACTGTCAGAATCTTGGCCGCCAAGACTGCTTCCAAAAGTGAACACACCACTTCCCCCCCTCCCCAGACCTGATGAGCTTGTCCCATTCAGCCTAACCCTAACCCTCTTCCTGACCCAAAATCCCCCTTTCCTCCTGGAATCTAAGCTGTTCAAATGAATGATCTGCTCAACGTCCAGAGTCCAGCATAGATCAGCCTGCACAATAACAAAACCATGGGTTACTTCAGTCGGACAAGGGGAGTACAAGCAAGGAAAGAACAAAATAGAAATGCGTGAAGACGAACCATTCATGCATGAACTCATACTCACCTCACTCTGCATCGTCTAGGTCTTCTTCGTACGTTTCCTGCCACTCCCTCTCCTCCTCATCCAACTGCTGAGTGTGCTCATCCTGCGTCACTGTCTCACCATCATCACCAATAGGAGGGGAGTATGCACCTGAGTCATCAGTTTTAAAGCCATCATCCTCATCATCTAGGTCATCCTCAGGCTCAGCCTCGGATTCGTACTCCATGTCACCACCACGCTACTCAGCAAGTGGTGGATCCCCACCCAAAGAGACACTGGCACGTGTCTCTAGTGTGGCTGCAGCTCGTTGTGCAACTACAGCTAGACCACCATCATATTGTGCTGCAGCCTGTGTAGGGCTCAGAGCAGGAGGGTTTTTGCAACGGGTCTTGGCATGCCCCTTTTGCCCACGGGGGGGGGGGAATGAAGTTCTTCTTGCGCCACATCTCCCGGTTTTTCCTTGATAGCCCTTGCCACGTGAATGTCCCGGTTGCATCCGGGCATGTTTGACTGGCCGAATGTTCTTCACGATTGGTGAGGGGATGGGGTTGCTGTATGAACAGCAGAACGCCATGCGGGTGAGCCCAGGGTCAGCCAGGTTCTCAGCGTTGATGCTCTTTTTCAGTAAGAATGTGCACACATGCTGACATGGCAGGCCGAACTCCTTCCACCTGCCACACCTGCCTGACTTGTCTACAAGGTCCACCTACCACGGATTGCTTATAGGTCTCCACACTGTGGCTATGTTGGGGCCCTCCTCCGTGACGATGTATTCACATGCCACTGCAAGGCAGTGGAGAAATTGGTCTGCCTGTGCTGGTGCCAGCGTAGTTCTCACCGCTGCTACCTACGACGGGCGCAGAACAATGGCTGAACAAAAGGGTGGATACTCACAAAGCAGTTGTATGGGTAGAGCTTCATGTAAGCTGCAATGCGCGTAATCCAAATCTCTGATGCGTTCAAAGTGGTGTGGTCTCCTCTGCCCATAGGGCAATGGATGCAGGTCCACTTCTCAAGAGGCACCCCCCCTTCCCCCGACCACTACCCCATCCTCTTCCTCCCATCCTAAGAGGTACGCATATGCAGGCACACTCACTTGACGCAGGTGGGTTGTGGCCTTCTCCCATTGCTTGACATTAAGAGCATATGCACACTTCCATGCCCAGTGTGCAGCCCTTTTCCTGTAGCTGGTGTGGACGTTCTCGCGCATGTGCCAATCGCAGAAGGTGTGAGTGGCACCAGTGAGGTACTTTTGTACGGCCTTCTCTAGCCCCTTCTCCCTGTCTGAGATGATGCATGATCCATCATGTCCAACAGTGGGATAGGAAAGTAGAAGATGTGCGTAGAAAAAGTTCTGGCCCTCAAGATTCTTGAGGCTCCGCGTGCGACAAATGCCCACAGGAAGCCACCGCTCGCGTCTTTGTGGGCCACGGCATGTGTACCTGGGTTGTCGCGTGTCAGCTGCAAGGAGCACGTGGAAATGCAAGTGTGAAAATAAGGAAAGTAAAGGGAGCTATTATTATTACTAAGTAAACCACAGAGTTGGAACATACCTCTTCGATGTACGAGGGAAATAGGCTCCAGGTGTCACTCTTGCTCCCCATCAACTTCTCTTGGACACGTGTCTTGGCGTGGTACAACGTGTTGTTGGAGACGTTAACATGTCAGGTCCTTGTTGGAGACATTTACTCTGCGACAGGTCCTTTCGTGCAGAACCTGCCGCAGAGTTGCAGTGGACGCCATGGGATCATGCTGCAGGGCCTCGAAGATCTTGCGGGCCACTCATCCCTTCTGCCTTGCGGGATTCCCGTGCCCGATGTAAGGGACACACTTGTGGCCTTTGGCATAGTGGGACACTGTCACGTGTCCAAAGTTGAATGTAACACGGGCACAGAGGAGCCGGGCACAGCCCTTGTTCTTGGTTTCAGCGCATGTCAGGTGGAATCGCGCAGGCTCATTGCGAATCCACTTGAAACCGAAGCCATTATCAACCGCGTGGTCCTCCACAAACGCACATGCAGCATCCATGTTCTTGTACACCATCCCCTCCCTCGGTTTCTTCTGCATCTCCTTGCATTTCTTGGGGGTGTGACATGGTTCGTTGTTGGAATCTCCTGTTGAGAGAAGCTCGTAACAATACAAAAAATGCATTTGTGAAGTACAATAATAGACAAATCAAGGAAAGAACATTTGGTACCCATTTTCACTTGCAAACAAAGACACCAAACACCCGGGAAAGAAGGCAGCAGTTACCGAGGTGACCATCTGGGAGGGACAGGACGCGACTGCACCCCATGTAAAACCTAACCGGTCCGGTTCCCCAGACATCGGGGGACCCCGGAGCACGGGGTGGCTCATTAGGGGATTGGTTCTGTGGGAGAGCGTCCCACTCGTCCAACCGCTGCAACCACCAGTCATCGTTCCAATCCCTCTCCAACCAAGGCATCACACTGTCAAATGCGCCTGATGTGTCGTTCGGAGGATGATTATTGGAGTAACACCGCGGAGCAGGACCCTGAGCGGAGGGCAGATTGTTCTCATCCGGACTTGGTCACGTGGCTAGACGCCACGCGTGAAATTGGGAAGCCGTCCAAAACAACAGGTATTCTGTCCACCAAGCTATACATCCCACATACCCGCCTGAACAGGCTCACCGGTGTGCTCTACAACTTGATCCACCATACCGAAGTCACGTGGGATGCAACTGCAGTAGCGGCATGGTTGGAGGCGGCGGTGAAGGCATCAACGACGATGATGCGAGACTAAATAAGACTGGAGTGAGCTCAGAGATACCTTGCCAAGACATCGCGTCCATAAGTAGGACCAACGGAGGATGGTGAGGCACGTAGGATGAGAGCACTGTCCGCTGATACACACCTCCCAGCAATCAGCCTCACAGCCTTGCGCATGTCCTTGTCGTCCAGCGGTAAGATACTTTCAAGCATTCCGCCTAGTACCTTGGCGCATCTCCATGGCGACCAGCGGTTACGAGGATGTGACATGTCAACGGTCGCTCTTGATAGCATGTCGTGACAGTTGCAACGTAGACAACTGTCAAAGCGTTTGGCTACAACATCCATCTGGCCTGCTCACCATTTGCTGAGCTGGTCAGGCAACTCTTAGGATCGGAAACACGTATGGATGCCACTGCATGAACGCCTGCCAGCTCATGGCCCAGGATCAAGCAAGGGGTGTTTTAATGCAACGATGATAATGCTAACGTTTTGAAAATAGTCATGCAGATTTTCGGTATGTGAAACGATAGAAAGCCAAAGGAAATGAAATATGTTGAGAGTAAAAACGTACCCCCATTTTCATACCACCAAAAGTACGTTGTGAGAAGATGCGTGGTGGCTTCCTAGCAACACAGCCGCCGACTAGGCGTCAGTGCCTAGTCCGACGGTGACGACATTCACAAGTCGTGCATACAACGGCAAGGGTCTGGCTAGGAGACACAAGGCAAAGTGTCATAATGCTTCAATAGCATTTGGAGAGTGAAATGACAAATGACAGGTCAATGGCATAAGTACCTGCCGCGGCGCACGGCGGGTGTCGCACGCGGCAGTGCAAGATCTGTCCTAAAACCGGCCCAAAACCATTGTTTTGGCCGTAACTCTACGCAGACATGTCAGAACGCTACGCCATCCAAACCTAGACGTGCAAGATCAAAAGCCGGAAGCTACAACTGGTCACATACATGCATCCAGCATCAAACAGTGGACACACAATGCAAAAACATGCAAATCAGGCCCACGGCCAGTCCCCCGATAAAATCCTGTGTGCTGTAGAAAACCTCCAAGAGGTCCCGGGTAGAGTCCAAAGCTTTGGAACGGTCTTCGGTCAGCTCCAAGCTGGTCGTCCACCACCAGACAATGCACTGGTACCACCAGGGTCTGTATCAGGGATCCGCACGAGTATGGACATGGCCGAGTGGTCACAGTAAATTGTACAGGTCGACAGGAACGTCACAAATCACAGCACTCCCCCATGACCGGATGGTACGCAAGTCCATACACGTGTAGCACTGAGACGAGTACAACAACAACAAGTGCAATGAAAAATGTGACACGGACACAAATACAACCCACACTCAACCACTCTCAGGTAAGGGGCAAAGTCCAACAAAACGAATGGCCACCAGGACCTTTCCGCGTGCTAGTGCCTTCGTCAAGAAGTCAGCACGCTGCATGTCTGTGCCAACCCAAATGACAAGGATCACGTGTCGCTCCACCAGATCACGCACAAAGTGATGCTCAATCGCAATGTGCTACGTGGGAGCATGAAAGATACCAGAGTTCTCCGCAATGGCAGGAGCACTCTTGTTGTCGCAACGAAACACAATGGCGGGTACTGACTGGCCCAGCTCAAGGAACAAGCACTACAGCCATACCGCCTCAGCAGCCCCTACACCCAGAGCAACGTACTCTGCCTCTGATGAGCTACATGCAATGCAGCCTTGCTTTCCCTGCACCAGGACACAGCGGCCCGACCTAGCAAGAACACGTAACCGATGTGACTGCGTCCATCTGGGCTACAAGCCCAGTCGCTGTCGGTGTAGCCATCAAGGACCACCCAACATTGCCGGCGAAAGCAGAGTCCGAGGTGCGGTGTGGAGACCACGTACAACACCACTTGCACAGATGTAAGAAGGGCTCTAGCATGTGGAGCCTGCGAAAATTGGGCATGGAGGTTGACGGCAAATGCAATGTCAGGATGTGTGGTAGTGGCCAGGTACATCAGAGATCCGATGAGACGAAGCTAAAGAGTGACATCCATTGTCTCCCCCAGATGTGTAGGATCGTCCACCTTTAGGGCATCCTGCCTGTCAGGCATGAGAGGTGTGGAAGCCATGGGTACTGCACCGAGGAGGTGGCTAAAGTGCTCCCCCACAACACATGCATATTGGGCCTGATGCAGTAGTAGAGTACGACGTCTGCGGTCTCGCATGATCTCCATGCCAAGAAACACCGCTGCATGACCAAGGTCTTTCATCTTATAGGCATTCTGGAGGACAGCCTCGGCCTCCTTCACGGCCTCCAATGAAGGAGACGCGATCAGAAGGTCGTTGCCATAGACGAGGATGGCGGTGAATCGCTCAAGTTTCTGTCGGATGAAGAGAGAGGGATCCGCCTCGCTCTGTACATATCCCACACGAGTCAGGGTGCCAGTGATCACCTGGTTCCAACACCAAGGAGACTGCTTGAGTCCGTACAAGGACTTGCGCAAGTGCCAGACCTTGTCACCATCCTAAAATCCAGGTGACTGAGCCACGTAAATCTCCTCATCGAGAGAGCCATGGAGGAACGCTTTGTTCACATCCATCTGGTGCAGTTCTGAGTCATGCTGAGCCATTACACCGAACAGAGCTCAAGCTGAGGTCATGCGGCCGCCAGGGGCAAAGGTGTCAGTGTAATCAATGCCCTCAATCTGAGAGTACCCCTTGATAACCAAGCCAGCTTTCTGGCGTTCAAGTGTACCGTCCGGCTTCACTTTCTTGCAAAAGACCCACTTGACCTGAATAGCCTTCCTCCCAGGTGGAAGGTCGAGTAGCTCATAAACTCCGTGCTCTTGGATGGCACGAAGCTCATCCTCATAGGCAGCACGCCAAGCGTCTCCATCCTGTGATGAGAGAGCTTCCCTCAGTGTGCCTGGGTCAGGCGCCATAGAGGGAGAGCTCTGCGTGGCAAGAGCGCATGCCTCAGTGCTAGGTCTGATGACCACAAGATCGGCTGCTGAATCACAAGTGATATGAAATTCACGAGTAACGAGGTTGTGCCGTACGGGACACGGTGGATGTACCTCTGTGTGCTCAGTACGGACACTTAGGCCTAGGGCCTTTGTGCCGGGATCACCATGCTGTGAACGGAGCTCCTGGGTGCGGGACTACACACTCGCTGAGCTCCGGAGTCCAGTGAGCGCATCCTCACCCATGTCACTCTATGGCCAGGCAAAGATGAAGAGCTCTAACCCAGCCGTTGTGGGAGAG
The DNA here is from genome assembly GCA_023375785.1 of Penium margaritaceum. Taxonomy (NCBI): domain Eukaryota; kingdom Viridiplantae; phylum Streptophyta; class Zygnematophyceae; order Desmidiales; family Peniaceae; genus Penium; species Penium margaritaceum. The sequence continues at coordinate 14,401 of SZWC01023929.1, forward strand.
CCAGTTGACGTGACCTCGTATTTGCGAGTCATTGGGTCAGTGATGTTCCCCGCAACAACGACGCACCCAGGTATCGCGTTCACTGTCAACCTCCTGGCTCACTTCTCTGAGGAGCCGCGTCACCTCCACTTTAAGACCGCAATCCATATACTACGCTACGTCATCTCTATTTACGGCAAGGTCTCATGTTCCGTTGAGAGCCGTCTGTTGTCGCGGTGGGCTACAGCAATAGTGACTGGGCCGGCAGTCCGGACGGTAAGAGCCGCACATGTTCAAAATTTCTAGTTGGGGGCACGGTTGTGTCCTAGCGTAGTGGCAACCAGGGGTGCATTGCACGCAGTACTGCTGAGGCTGAGTACGTAGCCCTTGGTTCAGGTGCATATGAGAGCGTGTGGCTGCGTCGTCTTTTGTTCGAGTTGGGTCAGTCCGTCACATCCATCACCTTGCATTGTGAGAGTACCATGGCCATTGCCGACAATGACGGTGTGCATCACATACACACAAAGTATATCAACGTTGAGGATCACTATTTGTATTCGTTGTTGCATGCCGGCAATGCCAGCATTGTGTGGGTTTAGACACCACGGCAGCTGGCTGACTTTTGGACCAAGGCACTGAAGCGCGAATCCTTCAAGAAAGCTGTGAGTTCAGTCGGCATGCGTCCATGAGATGCACTCTTTGTTCTGGCCTGTGTCTCAATGTGCCCTGGGGGAGTCTGTCTGTTGAATGTGGTGCTACCCGTCCATGTGCACTGCGCCTGTGAGTCATGGGGGAGTGTTGGTTTTGTCGCATCTCTCATTGTGCTCTGTTGTGTCCTCTTAGCTTGTGTACATCGGCATGTAGATGACTGACGGCAAGGCTCAACGCTACTAGAGTTTCGTCTGGTGGAGCCGATGCATGATGAGGCCAACATGCAGTTTGCTGGAGCCTCCTTCCTGCGACAACGTGCTCAGATCCATCAGCAGGCCTCCTCGGCGGTCAGGTCGCCGGCGGTCACTGTCACCGTAGATGCTGTTTGCATGCGTCCAGCACTAGACCTGACTGTACTATTGCGTCTGCGGCGTCATGCTGTGTCTAGGATCCATGTCTCATGTTGCGTGGCACTGTTTGGCATCATGGACCATTGTAGGAACTGCCTGGGTTCTGGCAGCCATAACTCTTCTCTGCTATTTTTCAAGCTGTTTCTGACCACACGATTACGTTTGCAGTATCAGTATTATGGTATGGTCCAGTATTCAGGAAGAACGAACGACTCTCAGGATTTGGGCTGTCGGCCGTCTAGCAGGGCTCACTTAAAAAACCCTGCCTGCCAGGAAACAGGTCTAGGTCTATTTTCTCGTTGGCTGGTTAACTGAGGAACAAGCTCTATAGAGCTGGGGGGGGGGGCTAGAACTTGGAGGGGTCTCCCATTGTTGTTCATTCTTCATTCCTGATTAGTCACTTTCCAGTTTTTGCTGCTTTCTGGTGCTAACACTGGCACGTGCGTTCCTGAGTAACAAACCCAAAGCATCCAGACTTTGACCTTAGAGCGGCAGACTGAGGGGGTAGCAGATTAAGAAGCAAGCATCGAAGCCCACACGCTGCATCAAGACTCACGGGAGTAATCCGAGCTCGAGGAACGCACCTCAAGCTCAGGAACGGGCACAATCGCAGCTGGGGAGGGCTGAGGCAAGGATGCTGGTGATGCCACGCAAGGAGATGCGGGTGTGGGAGACACAGGGCATGTTGTGACAGTAGGAGGAGGTGAGGCAGGTCCACGCACAGAGGTAGGAGTGCTAGCGTGCATAGGTACGGTCACAGGAGTACGCACAGGTATAGGATCATGGGTACCTGTGGGGTGCGAGGGAACAGGGGTAGAAGCCGACGGTGCTGGAGAGATCTCTGGACCAACAGCGATGATTGTTGGGTCATCAAGATCCGGAGAAGTGGAGGGAGCTCGAACAGACACATTAGCGTGGCGAGCAGTTTTTGCAGGCGCAGGCTCCCCCATCCGTCAAGAAATCTCACACGTAGGAACGTGTGTGACAGACAGCGACGTGATCGAAGTCACATCACGGTAGGTGAGGGACTCAATCCAAGAGCGTGTCACGTGACTCAACAATGCGACGATGAGCAGGGTCCCATAAACGCAAGGCCTTTGACCTCAAAGAGATGCCAACGAAGGCACACATGCGACCCCGCGGTGAGACCTTGGACCCCTGCTGGTCCTCGGTGTACCACACAAAAGCCAATGATCCCTAGATGTGAGCGAGGCGCAGGTCAGCACGGTGGCTGAACCAGGGCTCATACGGTGTGACGTGGTTTGGAAGAGGACCGTGCGGGAGGTGGTTCCAGACCCAAGTCATGTAGGCAAAGCCTTCAAAAGTGAAGGACTCTGGAAGACAACACTTAGACCGCATAGCGCAAACCGCATCCTCCATGGTGCGGTTCCAGCGCTAAAGAAGACCAACCTGCTGAGGAGTAGCAAGAGCGGAGACCTGGTGAAAAATCATGTGCTCGGTGAAGAAGATGTCCATCTTGCTAAGAAACTCGCCGCTATGATGTGAGCGGGAGGTGTGCATCGTGTGGTGAGACTGACTCTCAGCCATCACTAGCCAGAGGTGAACCGCAAGAGTGGTGTCACTCTTCTGGTGTAGGCTGTAGACCCACCAAATCCGGGTGAAGTCATCGGTGAGGGTCAGGACGTTTCGACCCCGATTGGATAGAGACTCGACAGGGAGGGGACCAAGAACGTCCAAATGGACTCACTCGAGAGGGCAAAGTGTGCATGAGCGGGAGTCAGGATACGTGCAACAATGCATCTTACCCTGAGTGCAGAAGAGACTATCGATCTTGGGCGGCTTCTCCACAGAAGCCGAGTCAAGACCGAGGGCGGGCTGTGTCTGAATGAGCTTCGACACAGTGTCGGAGCCTATTTGACACAGGCGGCAATGAAGCAATTGCTGGTGCTCACGAGACAGAACACTAGTGACAAAAACACAAGCGGAAGGGGAGGGGGAGCAAGGAGAAGAAGTCCGAGAGACACGATACAGGTCATCTACAACAGAGGCACAAAGAACAACGCTACGAGTGTCAACAACAGCCACAGTCGCGGACTCTGCAGTATACTCAACAGAGAGTCCCATCAATGTGCAAACACGTACATAAAGCAAACTGAGCTCAAGGTCAGGTAAAAATAGCACCTCAAAAAGATACAGGGGGCCAAACGGACCATCAAAACATACGACCCGAACACCTTGGATTGGCAAGGACTGACCAGAGCCTGTGCTCACGGAACGAACAGACACAGCATGGCCAAGAACAATAAAATCACTACAACGACAGGTCATGTGATGAGTGGCACCGGAATCGATGATCCAAGTGCCATCGGAATCACGACTCGAAGACGTCGCTATACAATGGGCAATGGAACACTTGGCCTCAGACGGACGCTGGGCAGGAATTGGGGAGGAACGACAAAGGGCACAAAGGTGAGACTCATGAAACTAATCCGTACAGTCAGGCCCATCGTCATCACATGCCGACCGTGCCCCCCCACACAAGTCATCCCAAGCCACAAGAATAGACGAAAAGACAGTTTGTGAACCACCCGGCTGTGACAACACACTCGCACCTCCCTGAAAACTAAGCGCCAGAAGGTGTCAAAACTCGACGATGGTGCGGGCACTTGGGTCTGGGTCACCGCTGGTCGTCGGTGGTGAAGCGAGAACTACTGCGGTCGTGGTCGCAGCACGTCAGGAGGATGTGCTGCTCGACGTACACCGTACTACATGCGTAGCCTAGAGCCCGCAAGTTATCCGCGCCCAGTCAAGCGGTTGCTGGCACTCGATGTAGCGATGGACGCCTCCATAGTTGTAGCAATGAATGGAGCGTCCACTACATACTGCCCGATGATGGTTGCTCCTGCGACTGCTGCAGGCCCGAGCCGCGCCTCCGTCGCCCCTTCTTCCCCTGTGCTGCTGCCACGATACCCTAAGTCTGAGTCGGTGTAATTGGGGTGGAAGGGGAGGAGGAGGATGCGACAGAGGATGGAGAAGGAGTCTACAAGAGGGGCATCGATGGTGATGCAATGATTGTTGTAGCAATGGACGTCTCCTGATGAGCAACGGCTGCCTCACGAGCGGAAGTCACCTGGAGGAAGAGCTGGTGCGCCCAGGGAAGAAGCTGCAGTGAGGCCAAAAAAGTCTGGCATGGCGTCACTGTACCTTGTGAAGATGTCCGTGTGCTGAAAGCAAACCCCGAGCATAATGGTGCGGAACGCCCACAGCTGTGTACCTCTTGAGGTCCCAAGGCACGTGTAGATGCGCATGGCGCGTCGCCAGTAGTCGGCTGCAGCCTTGGCAGGCCCCTGACAAAGGGAGTGAAAGGCACGAATGTGAGCGGCGCGGGTGGCGTGCGTCTCTGTAGCAAGCAAAGATAATGCTAGGTCCCGGCTCCGACGTGGATCGGCGCCGGTGCCTGTGCGCGACATGGCGTAAAGAAGTCCCCGCATTGCCCTAGCCACTGTCAACACCTGTGCTCGGTGCGTAGTCTGATACGGACTTTGGTAGTAGGACCACACGCCCTCTGAAGTGGCCCAAACCTAGAAGAGGATCTCCCAGCAGTCAAAACCGTCCTCGTCGACATACCGTGGGGGCAGTGTCTAGAAGTCCTTGGGTTGCTGCTATGTAGGGAGAGCAACCACAGGCTGGGAAGGACGAGGGATGGAAAAGATACCGGGAAGAGGGAAGTTGCTGGGGTGGAGGTCAGGCGACGATCGAATCTTGGGAAAGCAAGATGTGTGTGGGGGCCGAGAGCTCGTCTGAAGCTGGCGGAGACGCTCTTGAAGTACACAAATCTTACGCTCGGGGGAGTCGCCCTCCATACCTGGCATATGTGGATCCTCATCCCAAGGATGAAGAGGTGGCAGGTCGGCTCCAGCTCCTGTCTCCGATGGTGGATCGCGCTACTGTGTAGAAGGTGCGACACCGGCTAATCCCTCATAGGTTTGCCGTGGGGTCGTGGAATGACCTCAAAGAAGCTCGGCGAGTGTACGGATCACGTTAGTCTGCTCATGCTACAGGCGACGCATCTCGTCCTGCTAGCTCCGTAGGTCCTCAATAGCCTACAAATGTGAGCTCATGACCCCTAAGGAGGAAGAAGAGGGATCTTTTACCCTTTTTTCCTTATTGCCGGCGAAGCCATGTCGCCGCTCATTATGGGTCCGAGACGTCAACGTGGTCGAAGTGCAGAAACGTGAGCATTTCTTGAGGAGTTGAAACGCTGGCAACTTTTCACTCTCTGACCAAAAATTTCACCAAGGCAAGTGTTGATGTCAGCAGGAAGTTGCTGACATCAGCATGACCTGATGACGTCAGCAAGCGAAAATGCAGACGTCAGCTCCCCTCCCTCTTTTTGTCAACCTTTGCGGTTGCTACGCGAACAAGCGGCCGCTCCTCAGCAGCCGTGCAAAAGCTGAGAGAGAGCTACGCAACAACTTTCGCTCAATTATTGTTGCTGCTATTATGGCGTCAGCTATAGCAGCAGCCGCGCGGCTACGTGCGGAGGGGCCGCCTGGCTGCTGCATGTGCGACCGTGGCAGCAGTTGCGAGCTGCTGTTGCTGTTGCGCGCTATGGCTACTACACGCTGCTGCCACCGCCGCGCGCTGCTACCGCTGCTGTTGTTGCACTGCTGCTATCGCCGCTGCTGCTGCCGCCACTTCAACTACTACTGCTGCTGCGCTGTTGCTCTGCTGCTGCGGACGCTGCTGCTGCTGCGCTGTTGCTGTGCTGCTGCCGTCGCGTGCTACAATTGTGTTGCTACCGCCGCGCGGTGGTGCCGCCATTGTTGCCGCCCTACTGCTGTTGCTGATCAATGCTGCTGCTGCTGCATATGCCAATGTCGGCAGCTTTTGGCGACTACAGTCTACTACAGCTGTCACCTGCTGCCGCTAGCGGTTGCTGCTGATGCAGTCTCACGTGGTGATGGTGAACAACGTCAACGGCGACCGGCTGTCATCGTCGATAGGCTCCTGTCGATCTACTACAATGGTGACTCTCACTCATGCTGCTTTGCTGCGACTCTGCTATACAGCTCGGTGAGAACTGTCTCATCGCTCTGGTACCATGCGAAGATGTGTGGAAGCTTCCTAGCGACACGGCCACCGACTAGGCGTCAGTGCTTGGTCAGACGGTGACGACAGTCACAAGTCGTGGACACAACGGCAAGGGTTTGGCTAGGAGACACAAGGCAAAGTGTCAAAATTCTTCAATAGCATTTGCAGAGAGAAATGACAAATGAAAGGTCCATGGCATGAGTACCTGCTGCGGCGCACGGCGGGTGTCACACGCGGCAATGCAAGATCTGTCATAAAACGTGCCCGAAACCACAGTTTTGGCCGTAACTTTGCGCAGACATGTCAGAACGCTACGCTGTCTCAACCTAAACGTGTAGGATCAAAAGCCAGACGCTATGACTGGTCACGTGCATGCATTGGACATCAAACGGTGGACACACAATGCAAAAACATGCAAATCGGACCCACGGCCAGTCCACAAATAAAACTCCTGTGTGCTACAGAAAAACTGCAAGAGGTCCTGGGTAGCGTCCATAGCCTTGGAATGGTCGTCGGTCAGCTCCAAGCTGGTAGTCCGCCACCAGACAACGCACCGGTACCACCAGGGTCCGCATCAGGGATGTGCACGAGTATGGACACGACCGAGTGGACACAGTAAACTGAACAGGTTGATAGGAACGTCACAAATCACAACATGTTGAACTGATCAAATTTAAGTACAAAAGAAATCATGTTCTCGCTGTCATACGGTATTGTGTTACTTGAGTACATGCATGACGTGTGTATGCACAAAATAAACTGCAAAACCTTTCATAAGTGTAGTGATATAAGCAGCTAACCCTTCCAAAACATGAAATGAACAATATGCCGTCACATTAAGAGTTCGACATTTGCGTGGGGTACATAAGGCTTCTTGTTCAGAGCTAGGGATGGATGAGGCTTATTTATCTGGGTCAGGGGCGGATAGGGCTTATCGTTTTAGCGAAGGAGTAGATGAGGCTTATCGTTCCGACGTAGGGGCTGATGGAGCTTATCCTTTTGATTGAGGGGTGGATGGAACTTATCTTTCCGACGAAGGTGTGGATGGGGCTTAGTGTCTGAAACGAGGGCATATGGGCTTTCAGTCCATCCCTAGGTGCCATCCGGGCCCAACGTTGAGAGCCTTGGGTGGGTGGCCCGGTCAAGTGACACTCGCTCCTTACTCACTTAGTTGTTTGTTTTTCTCACTAGTCTTGAGGTCTAAGTGAGCTTGCCCTTATCCATGGTGTCTTGTCTCTCCACCCGCTAGGTTACTTGCTTGTTTGTCCTAGCAACCTAAGCTACCGTACTACAACAATTATTTGGAAGGTAATTAACTTCAATCATTTCCGAACCCGGAAAAAAACTCCTTGTGAATACTTCTATAACAATTGTTAAATTCAAACTGACCCGCGAACAAGTTTGAATCTTCCTGTCGCAAGTGAGGGCAACGCCCCCACCACGCGTGGCTATCGCGTGGGCGTCGATAACGTCCACGCGGGGGGCGACCGTGGATTTGCTTGCTCTAGTTTGAGGGAGCAAATTCGGTCACCTGAACAGCTTGTGACAATTTTCCTGCACCAAAGGACATGACACAGCTGGCTCACTTCAAATTTTGCTCGACTTAAACACCAGGAGGGCACTTCCCAGAACGGTTCAAAACTTGGTCTCGGTACTTTGAATTGTCCCAAAGAAAAACAACTTGGCATAAACACTTTCGAATGATTGTGGAAACACATGTCTGTGTTCACCACAAGTGACAGGTAAGTGATAGTCTCCGTCCATCACCAGAGAGGCACAGAGAACGGTGTTAGTTTGACTGGGTAGTTAGATTAAGTATATTTTTGGATTTTGATGACCCACCAACTGTAGTTGCCAGGAATTTGCTTGGCTAACCCATGTGAGGGGGATTGTGTGAGAGCAACAAGGCACAATGTACAAGATACGCCATGGATGCGGTAACTTGCCTTAGAATCGTGCACTCAACCAAGACAATTGTGTATGGGGAACGAGCGAGAGTAGTACTGGTGAGCACACACCCACCACGAGCATCAAGCACGGGCGGGTAAGTGCCGCCACCCAGGGGACGAGCCCGACCACTTGGAATAACCGAGGATGGCTTCTCACCAATGCACGGCCAAGACCGGCACAGCGGCCCCCTAAGGATCAGCACCCAGGAAATATGCAGCTCTCCCAGCACATACAAGGCAAGAGAACGTGATGCAAGGCACGGCAGTAAGAGTGTACAAGCCCTAGCATCTACCGCATCACAGAATCATAGAGAGTCAAAGGGAGTCATGCAATTGACCATGTGTGTGCCCAAAACGGCACTCCTGGGGTAAGCAACAGCAGCAACTCGAGGGCGTCAATGGCTTCTGCCATACCGTACACGCCTGACGCTCCCCCAGGTAGGGCCATTTATACATGTGTGTGCACAGTGTGGGAGGCAAGAGGGCATAGAGTTGTGAGTGCCTAGCGAACTTCAACACTCCCCCATGACCTGCACGCAACCAACCTGCACATATGAGAGTACAACAAGAGGGAATCACGTGAGGTGATAGAGACGTACGAGAAATAATCAACCTAGATCATGGGGACAGATGAGACCAACAGAGTGAACAGCACCTTTGAAGACATTACGACTGAGTGCCTTAGTGAGAAATTCAGCTCTCTGAGACCGCATGTCCATCCAAGTAACCTGGACAATGCCACCAGCAATGCACTCACGAACAAAATGATGCTCCACATTGATGTACTTGGTGTGTGAATGATGCATGCTGCTGTTTTTAGCAATGGCAGTCGTGCTTTGATTGTCGTAGCGCAAAGTGATGCAACAGATGGGTACACGCAGTTGTTGTAAAAAACGACATAGCCAGACAGCTTCACACGTGCTTGCACCAAGAGCAACATACCCAGCCTCGGCAGTGCTGCGAGCAACACATCCCTACTTGCCACTCTTCCACGTGACTGTAGTGTCCCCGACCAGAAAGATATATCCCATTTGACTGCGTGCATCAGAGTCATGTGCCCAGTCACTATCTGTGAAGTCGTCCACCACGACTGAGGGCTGCGCACGAAAGAACAGCCCAAGACGAGGGGCTTGAGAGGGCACAGCGCACTACCCGCAATGCTGCCGCAAGATGACGCTCACGAGGGCACTGAGAGAACTGGGAGTGGAAGTTCACAGCAAACGCCACGTCAACACGGGTAGTCGTGGAGAGGTACATCAAGGAGCCAATGACACGAAGGTAATCGGTCACATCGACCGTCTCTCCCAGTGTGGACCTCTCCTAAGACTTCAGTAAGGATTGACCAGCGTGTGTCATGGGAGTGGACGCTGTGGGGAGTGATGTAAGGAGTGGGGCGAATCGCTCCCCCATGCTGCGTACACAGGTAGCCTGATGGGCGTGCAACGTACGACGCCCACGGTCACGTTCCAGCTCCATGCCAAAGACACGAGCCGGACCAAGATCCTTCATCTTGTATGCCGCCTGGAGCAAGGCCTTGGCAGTCGCTACAGATGCGGCGTCAGGAGAGGCAATGTGGAGATCATCCACGTAGATAAGAATGGCGACCAGTGGTTTGGTGGGGGCACTAAGGAACAGCGCGGGAGCCACAGTGCTCCTTTTGTACCCCCCTTTTTCAAGGGTTGACGTGATCTCTTGGTTCCAACAACGTGGGGACTGTTTCAGGCCATAGAGGGCCTTGCGCAAGGGCCATACCCGGTTTGTTCCATCTGAGTAACCGGGTGGCTGGACCATGTAGATCTCCTCGTCCAACCTACCATGGAGGAAGGCATTGTTAACATCCATCTGTTCAAGTTCCCAGTCATGCTGAGCAACCAGGCTGAGTAGAGTCCTAGCTGTGGTGTAGCGACCAACTGGGGCAAAGGTCTCATCAATTTCAACACCGAGAGTCTGAGAAAATCCCTTTGCAATGAGACGAGCCTTATACCGTTCAACTGTGTTGTCAGGATTCAGCTTGCGACGGTATACCCATTTGGCAGAAATTGCCTTGCAACCCGGTGGGAGGTCGGCAAGCTCGTATACACCATGCTCAGACAGTGCATCAAGCTCGGCCTTCATGGCCAGCTCCCACAATGAGGAGTCTGAGGCCGTGCGTGCTGCCTGCACAGTCAGAGGCTCAGGGGGCAGCATAGAGAGACCCGCGGTGGCAAAGCACGACTTAACATACCCAGCTATAGATGAGGATAGAGCTCAGTGGAACTCCTCCTTGACAACTGAGTAGCCAAGAGCAGTGTTGGGATGCACGACAGATACTGCAGTGGACAGGGCAGAGGTAGCAAGACCGAGGGCACGGAGACCAGGGTCACCAGAGACTTCGGGTTGACACTGGGAGGGGAGTGCCCGTAGGCTACCGCCACAAGTGTAGGGTGAGACCGGTGGGATGGATGGCACCCGCACGGAGGAGGAGGGAGCAGAAGGACGTTGCTGCACAGGCAGAGGAGGTGAGGCCACAGGGTCAGACAGCTGGGGAAGAACTGGTGGCGGGGACATGGCACTAGTTGGAGAACCAGAGGAGGAGACATAGGGAGCAAGAGAGATAGAGGGCTCAAGAGAGACAACACCAGGAGATTGGTGCAAAGAAGGCAAGGTCAGAGGAGCAGAGGATGCGGAGGGAGAAGATGATAGAGAGGGAGAACTCTGCTCTGTCGACGAGGAAGCACGAGCTGGTGAGGGACGCTTGGAGGGAAGAATGGGAATGGGAGGCCCAGAGGGCTGAGGACCACCCCCATCCCGAGAGGGCGGAGAGAGGGACCCACCAAAGCGAGAGAAATCGCGCTCAAACAGGTGCTCAAAGAAGAGTGCATCACGAGATTCAATGACACGGCACCGGGAAAGGTCCCCGAAGCGCCACGCTTTGGAGAACGGGGAAATGCCCAAAAAGAGACAGAGCCGGCCATGAGGAGACAGCTTATCATCTCGTTGGTCTGAGGGAACCCACACAGAGACAAGACACCCCCAAACCCGGGCAAGATGGAGGTCAGTACGCTGACCAGTCCAGCGTTCAAAGGGAGTGATAGAGTGGGGAAGGGGACCATGAGGGATACGGTTCCAGACCCAAGTCATGTAGGACATGGCCTCAAAGGCAAAGAGAAGAGACTGCCCTGAGGCCGAGAGGAGAGAGTGGACACCATCTGCTAGGGTGCGATTCCAACGCTCAAAGACACCATTTTGCTTGGGGGTGTAGGGAGCAAACGATTCAATGCGGACACCACGCGATTCAAGGAAGCAAGAGGTGGGACCAAAAAACTCACCACCACGGTTGCTGTGGAGCACACGCAAGGGCCGGAGACAGGCACGCTCAGCCTATGGAAGCCATGACTCAAGGACATCAGTGACATCGCTTTTGTGGCGAAGGGCAAAGACCCAAGAGTAGCGAGAGAAGTCATCAGTCAAGCATAGAACAAAAGGGCCAAGGCCGCCAAGGAAGTCATGGGGCAACGGACCCATGACGTCAGCGTGCACCAGATCGAGGGGGTGAGTAGTAGTGGACTCAAAGGTGGAGAATGGCGAACTGTGCATTTTACCACTGGCGCAATCGAGACAAGTAGACATGCAGGGTGGAGCAAATGTGGCAAGGTCAAGGCCAAGGGCGGGCCGAAGGCAAAGTAGGCGCTAAATGGCAGCAGTGTGAATGTGGCAAAGGCGGCGATGCAAGAGGCTAGCATTGTCAGGAGACAAGGACAGGGCGACGTGAACAAGAGCAGAAGCAGCGGAAGACAAGGGCAATGTGAGTGGAACACGGAACAGGTGATCACACCGCATGCCACAAAGAACAACACGGCCAGACGACCGCAGAGAGATAGAGGCAAGGCCTTGGCTGGAGGAGAAGTCCATGCCTTGGTCGTCAAGGGTGGTCACAGAGAGAATACTGACCTCAAGATTAGGCATGTACAACATGTCAGGGAGGTAGAAAGTGCCACCAAGACCAACAAAGCGGACAACACCAACACCTTGAACAGGGAGCAACTTGCCTGAGCCTGTGCGCATGGAGTGAACAGACTAAATAGGGCCAAGAGAGACAAAGGAGGAGCAATAGGAGGTCATGTGATGTGTGGCACCGGAGTCAATGATCCTGAGGCCAGGCGAAGCACGAGTGGAGGGGAGAACAAGACAGACGGCAACGGTGCCGCGAGCACATGGAGAGGATGAACAACCAAGACAAGTGGGGAACGTGTGTGAGTGCCAATCCTCAGTCCAAGTACAATCATCAGGCAAGGCCCCCTGAACCCGACCAGAGAAGGCACCGCGTAGAGTGACCTCAGACTCACAGACAGACACACAGGACTGGCCACTCACACTATCACATCCCTGAGAGCAAAGATGAAGGAGCTCTGCCGGCCGACGCTCAAGTGTACGCTCCTCGTCACGGTGATCAAAGGAGCTGTCCGAGGAACGGTCGGAGGAGCGGTGAGAGAAATTCCCATCGTCACGAGCCCAGTGGGGCACGTGATAGTGAGAGGATGGGGGGCCATAGTCTGGAGGGCCAGCACAAGGAGGAACCCAGCCCCAGGGGCTGGGAGCTGGAGCTGTCGGTTGAAGAGGGGCAAGCGTGGTGGAAAGTGTTGAAGTAGAGTGCGATGATGAGAATGATGTGACTGTCACAACACTAGTGGCAGAGGAGGCGGCGACACCAGTGCGAGCCCAGTGGGCGTGCATGGAGGAGGCCAGACGAGCATCCTCACGAGGAGGGGGACATTTTGGGGCAGAGTGGCCAAATACGCCACAATTCCAACAGGTAACCTCACCAGCAGTGGGGGCCGAGTTTTTGCCACTGTCGCCACCCCCACGGCCGCCGCCACGGCTAGGCCCACCACCCCCCCCCCCC
>SZWC01023931.1:17811-30870 GCA_023375785.1 Penium margaritaceum
AGTGAGGCAGAGTTCATTCTACACCAGGTCGACATGGGCCACCTCGACATGTCCGAGGCAGATTATGCTGATCTGCAGGAGCGTGTAGTCATGCTACAGCGGGAGATGGTGGCAGCGCGTGAGCGATTCTCAGAGGAGGGCAGCATCACTGGTACCGGCAGGAGCCTTCCGGCAACAACAGTGATGCTGAGCGTGCCTTTGGCTTCCGCCATCCCGTCTCCTGTCAACCCCATCATCGCTCCTCCTTCTTCTGCTGCCGTCACGTACCTTCATCCACCCGACTCACCTGTCCCATCTTCATCTTCATCCACGAGTGGTGATCCGGTTCATCGCTCCAGCTCTCCTCTTCTAGCAGTACACCCTTGTGTCTCAGGGTCTCCTATCCCGTATCGGAGGCCAGCTCCGCCACTTCATCCACGCACGTGTGCTGCTCACCCATTCCCGTTCCTCCGGCGTACACAGATCCATCGCGGTAATGCGGAGGCAGGAGAGACTGTGAGTTGGGACCCTTGGCAGTCACGCGAGGACTGGCATACCCTACGCGATGCAGATTCACATGAGGAGTTGTAGCCGGAGACACCACTTCGTCTTTGAGGGAGGGAGTCGACTCGCACGTGACTGGAGGAGCCATCTCTGCATGTTGGACACACCACATGACTCATCGCCCAGGATCTGTTCAGATACATCAGCATCTCCATCGAGGACATCGCTCCCAGGTTCATCTGCCCAGGGGGAGTGTTGTGTGGACCTCGACCTGACGCGACGTCATGGGAGATGCATGGGGAGGTCCATGCTCTGTTGTGAGCATCTACAGCATCCCGCATGTGGCTCATGCTGCGTGCCTGCACAGCTGCATGTACATGGCAGCACCCTGTTGGTCGAGACCCGGACACTTGGTGCGTTGTACCAGTGTCACGAGGAGACCATCTTGTTGCTTGACATGTGTGTGATAGGCATTACACTGGTTGGTGCACGTGTGCATCCCTCCTCTCATGGTCGAGACCCAGACACTTGGTGGGCTGTGCCAGTGTCCAGGGAAATCCCAGATGGATAGCAGATGTGTGTGTGTGTGTGAGTTGACTCATGCATCTTATGGCTTGCCATACATTGTTGTTCCATGCCTTCGTTCATTCGTTCTGCCATGGACGGCTATGTCAGCCAGGGGGAGTGTTGGTTTGTGTGGCTTCCACCCGTCACGACCGACACTGCTAGTTTACCGATATACCCACATTCGGGGTATATGGCAGAGGAGGGCGTGACGACACGACGGGCCTCCGGACTGCACCGAGACTTCTCCAGCACCTACGACAGCCCTGGCGAGACGCGGTTGATGCGTTCCGTCACCCATGTGGGCTTGTCAGGAGGCAGGAAAGTTTTCTCGGTGGGTTGAGACCCGCGCACCCGGTTGACTGTACCGGTGCGACGAGGAGACCCGATGGCTGTTGTGGGGCTTCCGATGTTCGGAAAGCCGTTTGTGATGTCTGGACGTTGATTCCGAGATGTTTTGACACTACTCATATTTTCTTGGTGGTCGAGACCCGGGCACTCGGCGAGCTGTTCCGGTGCCTCGAGGAGACCACCTTTGTTGCTCTCGTGGTGTATGCAGTGTGTTCTCCCTGTTGAGTCATTTAGGTTCAGCAGGGGTGACGGGGCCCGGTGCGGTTAGCTGCCAGCGCCCCTATATAAGCCCGCTAGGGGCTCATTTGTAAACTCTCCTTGTTCTTTATATTCAGCGTTCCAGACTTAGCCAAATTCTTACCGTCTAGCATCGCACTCACACACAGAGCTCATGTTCGTGCTTGCATGGGCCTGCATGCCCTAAATTTTTTTTCCAATTTCTCCTAGCCAAACCCTTGTTGTTGCGTGTACGACTTATGACTGTCGTCATCGTCTGACCAGGCACTGACAGCGGCTGTGTTGCTAGGAAGCTTCTACGCACTTTCTCACGGTATCAGAGCAGTTAGACGGTTCTCACTGAGCTGCGGAGCAGAGACGCAACAGAGCTGCAGCAGTGAGAGTCACCGCTGCAGCAGAGTTCTCTGGGATCTGTTGGAGACGGCCGGTCGCAGTCAATGTATCCCACCCACCACGTGAGATCGCAGCTGTAGAGGCAGCAGCAGCGGCGTCCACCGCCACGCAGAGGTGTGTGGCGGCCACGGTGCGTGCAGCCGCCCTCCCACAGCCGCAGCAGCAAAGCAGCAGTAGCAAAGGCGGCGGCGGCAGCAGCGCAGCAGCAGCGGCCGCAGCAGCAGCGTGACAGCAGCGGCAGCAGCAGCAGCGCAGCAGCAGCGTCGGTTGCAGCAGTGCAGCAGCGGCAATGGCACAGAAGCAGTAGCGACAGTCGTGGCGGCAGCAGCAACGCAGCAATGGCAGCAGCAGCAGCGCGTGGCGGCGGCAGCCAGCAGCAATGCGCGGCGGCGACAGCCAGCAGCAGCTGCAGCGCGCAGCAGCAGCCGCCGCGCGCAGCAGCAGCCGCCGCGTGCAGCAGCAGCAGCAGCAGCGCAGCTGCTGCTGCCACCGCTGCACACGCAGCTACGCAGCTGCTGCTGCAGCTGACAGCACAGCTGCAGCAGCAACTGGGTGGAAGCTGCTGCGCAGCTTCCGTGGAGCTGCCGCGCGCCACCGCGAAGCAGCAGAACCGTGACAAGAAAAAAAAAAAAGAAAAAAAAAGGGGGAGAGGGGACGAGCTGACATCAGCATTGTTCATTGCTGACGTCATCAGGTCGTGCTGACGTCAGCAACCACTTGCTGACGTCAGCATTACACTTAGCCAAATATTCACCCGGAAAGTCAATAGTTGCTAGCGTTTCAAATCCCCGAGAAACGCAGACGGTTTTGAAATCCGGCAAACTTGACCTGTCGTCCCATAGTGAGCGGCCACATGAGTTCGCCCGACGACAAGGACAAGGGACCAGGCGATCCCTCCTCCTCTTCTTCAGGGGTATTGATTCCTTGCTCGCAGGCCATTGAGGACCTGCGCAGACAGCAGGAGGAGATGCATCGACTGCAGCGAGAGCAAACTGACGCGATCCGCAAGCTGACTGAGCTCCTGCGCGCTCAGTCCACGGCCCCTTCGCGGATTTCTGAGGGAGCTGCCGGCGTTGCGGCCTCCACCCAGAACTCGGCTCAAGTGCCCGTGACAGGTGCCCCGCCCGCTTCACCTCCTGGTGCGGTTTCCCCACCACCTGCGGACCTCCTTGATGACGAGCCATTCATGCCAGGCTTCGAGGATGACTCCCAGGAGCGGGAGATTCGTCTTCTACAGGAGCGCCTCCGTTAGCTGCAGACGAGTATCCGACCTCCACACGTATCCCCGATACGACCGTCACCTGACTCCCCTGGTGATCACCCCCTTCCAGGAGTATTCCCCGTCTCTCGCCCTCCTCAGCCTGCGGTTGTTCTCCCCACGGAGCGGCAGCCAAAGGACTTTGAGGCACCACCTCCACGGTACATGAGCGAGGATGGATTTGACTACTGGGAGACCCTGTTTCAGGTGTGGGCCACTTCTGAGGGAGTGTGGCCTTACTACCACAGTCCATACCAGTCTACAGATCCAGTACAGGTGCTGACAGCAGCGCGGGCCATGCGAGGACTTCTCTACGCCATGCCACGCGAGACTGTCGTTGACTTCCGCCCCTTCCTCGGCGAGGCTGGCACAGGCACCGGAGCTGATCCTCGTGGAGGCTGGGATCTGGCGTTGTCCCTACTGGCCGTAGAGACGCACGCCACGTGTGCGTCACACATTTGTGCTTTTCACTCGCTCCGCCAGTGACCAGCGGAGCCTGCGGCTGATTACTGACAATGCGCCATGTGTATCTACACGCGTCTGGGGACCTCAAGGGGCACACAACTGTGGGCGCTTCGGACGATCATGCTCGGAGTTCGCCTGGAGTACACCAACATATTCACACAGTACAGCGACGCTGCTCTCGAGCCTTTCTCAGCCACCCTNCCATCAGCTTTTCCTCCAGGTGACGTCGGCCCGCGAGGCAGCAGTAGCACATCAGGAGACTTCCCTCGCTGTAGCAGTCCTCGCCTCACCACCATCTTCCCTCCTGCAGTCACCCTCATCTACCTCCATCACGACCTCATCTTTCTCCTCCTCTTCGACCCCGTCTACACCCACGCAGACGCAGGGCGTTGCAGCAGCTGCCCAGGGAAAGAAGAAGAATAGGATGCGCGGATCGGGTCAGCAGCAGTCGTCATCCAGTGGTAGCAGTGGCCGTTCCATGCACTGCTACAACTGTGGAGGTGCCCATCGCTACACCGAGTGCCAGCAGCCGCTTGACTGGGAACGCATCACTCGCGGACTTCAGGCTGCCCATGCTGCTCGCACCGCGTCCGGCACGTCGACCGCACACTCCTCTGGACGCGCGGCGACCACGACTGCAGCTGTTCCTGCATCCTCACCGGCGAGCAGCAGTGATCCAGACCCACGTGACCGCACCATCGCCGAGCTTCGTCATCTTCTGGCGCTTCGCTTTCAGGGAGGTGCGAGTGTGTTGTCATCGTCGAGTGGGTCACAGACTGCTTGTTCGTCCGTCCTCGTGACTCGTGATGACACGTGTGGGGGAGCACAGTCCGCATGTGATGATGATGGGCCTGACTGCACTGACTGGATTCATGAGTCTCACCTTCGTGATGTACGTCGTTCCTTCCCACTGACGGCTCAGCGTCNACGACTGCAGCTGTTCCTGCATCCTCACCGGCGAGCAGCAGTGATCCAGACCCACGTGACCGCACCATCGCCGAGCTTCGTCATCTTCTGGCGCTTCGCTTTCAGGGAGGTGCGAGTGTGTTGTCATCGTCGAGTGGGTCACAGACTGCTTGTTCGTCCGTCCTCGTGACTCGTGATGACACATGTGGGGGAGCACAGTCCGCATGTGATGATGATGGGCCTGACTGCACTGACTAGATTCATGAGTCTCACCTTCGTGATGTACGTCGTTCCTTCCCACTGACGGCTCAGCGTCCCTCTGGTGCCGAGTGTTCCATTGCTCATTGTACAGTGACGTCCACCAGTCGTGACTCCGGTGGCACTTGGATCATCAATTCCGGTGCCACCCACCACATGACGTGTTGTCGTAGTGACTTTGTGGTACTTGGTCCTGTCACGACTGTTTGTTCTGTTCGTACAGGCTCTGGTCAGTCCTTACCGGTTCACGGTGTTGGGGTTGTATGCTTTGATGGTCCGTCTGGCCCCCTGTATCTCTTTGATGTGCTGTTTGTGCCTGATCTTGAGCTCAGTCTGCTGTCTGTGCGTGCCTGCACTCTGATGGGTCTCTCCGTTGAGCATACCGCTGATTCAGCGACTGTGAGTGCTCTTGACACCCGTAGCATTGTCCTGCGTGCTTCAGTCGTAGATGATTTGTACCGCATTGCTTGGCTCTCCTCCCCTTGCTGTCCCTCCTCCTCTGGTCGCGTTTTTGTCACTGGTGTTCTATCCCCGGAACACCAGTGGTTGCTTCATCGACGTCTGTGTCACGTGGGCTCCGACAATGTGTCGAAGCTCATCCGGACACAGCCCGCTCTCGGTCTTGACGTGGCTTCTTTCGAGAAGCCACCCAAGACTGATTGTCTTTTTTACGCTCAGGGAAAGATGCACCGGTGCACATACCCTGATTCGCGTTCCCGAGCGCTGAAGCCCCTCGAGTTGGTCCACTCGGACCTGCTCGGTCCCCTCCCGGTTGAGTCGCTGTCCGCGAGGGGCCGGTATGTTCTGACGCTGACTGATGACTTCACCCGGATGCGGTGGATCTACCGTCTGCGTCAGAAGAGCGACGCAACCCTTGCGGTTCGGCTCTAGCAAGTGATGGCTGAGCGTCAGTCTCGCCACACGCTACATACCTTTCGCTTGGATTGTGGCGGTGAGTTCCTCGACGAGATGGACTCCTTCTTTGCTGAGCATGGCATTTTTCACCAGGTCTCCGCTCGTGCTACCCCACAGCAGAACGGTGTATCTGAGTGCTGGAACCGCACCATGGAGGATGCGGTCCGCGCCATGCGGTCTGAGTGCGGTCTCTTGGACTCCTTCACATTCGAGGGCTTCGCCTACATGACTTGGGTCTAGAACCGCCTCCCGCATGGTCCGCTTCCAGATCATGTTACACCGTATGAGCTCTGGTAACGCCACCGTGCTGATCTTCGTCTCACACGCGTCTGGGGATCCCTGGCCTCCGTATGGTACACTGAGGACCAGCAGGGGTCCAAGGTCTCCCCTCGGGGTCGCTTGTGTGCCTTCATCGGCATCTTCCCGCGGTCGAAGGCCTGGCACTTTTGGGACCCCACTCGCCGTCGTTTCATTGAGTCCCGTGATGCGCTGTTTTTTTAGTCACTCACCTACCGTGATCTGACTTCGATCACAGCCCTCTCTGTGGCTCATGTCCCTTCCTGTGAGGGTCCTCGGCGGATGGAGGAGACCTCTCCACCAGCGACCATTTCTTGTCAGACTGATGTGTTCGCTCGAGTCCCCTCTCGATCTCCAGCACTTGATGATCCGGCTATCATTGCCGTTGGTCCAGAGATCGCGCCTGTTCAGCCTGTTTCACACCCCATAGGTACCGCTGCTCTCACGCCTCCTCCTGCATCACCACCTGTGTCCACTGGCACTCCTGCTCCGGCGTCTGACCCAGCCCAGCCCACTCCTGTCCCTACGTCGGCTGACACTCCTGTCTCAGTGTCCGGGCCAGCTTTGCCCGCTGTCACCCCCAGCTCATTGTCCCCCACACACGCATCTCCTCGCACGGCATCTCCTAGTGCCTTGTCTCAGCCGTCACCAGCTGTGGTCGTACCTGTCCCTGTGGTCGTACCTGTTCTTGAGCCTGAGGTGTGCCCCTCTACCTCCGGTTACTCCCGTGAGCCCGGTGGTCGCCTTCGACCACTGGATTCTGGAGCTCAGCGAGCGTCGGGTTCTGGACCCAGACGTTCCTCTCGCAGCATCGCGAGCGGTGATCCAGGCACAAAGGCCTTAGGCCTGAGTGTCCGCACTGAGCTTTCAGAGGTACACCCAACGTGCCCCATAGGGCACGACCTGGTCACTCGCGAGTTCCATATCGCCTGTTACGCAGTAGCTGATCTCGTGGCCGTCAGGCCAGACACTGAGGCGTGTGTACTTGCCACACAAAGTTCCCCCTCTATGGCGCCTGACCCGGGCACATTGAGGGAGGCTTTCTCATCGCAGGATGCTGATGCCTGGCGAGCTGCTACCGAGGATGAGCTTCGCGCTATCCGAGAGCACGGAGTCTACGAGCTGGTCGACCTTCCCCCTGGGAGGAAGGCGATTCAGGTCAAGTGGGTCTTTCGCAAGAAAGTGAAGCCGGATGGCTCACTGGAACGCTACAAGGCCGGCTTGGTCGTCAAGGGGTTCTCTCAGATTGAGGGAGTTGATTACACTGACACCTTTGCCCCTGTCGGCCGCATGACCTCAGCTCGAGCTCTGTTCGGTGTAGTGGCTCAGCATGACTAGGAACTACACCAGATGGATGTGAACAACGCGTTCCTCCATGGCTCTTTGGATGAGGAGATCTACGTGGCTCATCCACCAGGCTTTGAGGACGGTGACAAGGTCTGGCGCTTGCACAAGTCCTTGTACGGCCTCAAGCAGTCTCCACGGTGTTGGAACCGGGAGATCACTGGCACCTGGACTCGCGTAGGATACGTAGAGAGCGAGGCAGACCCCTCACTCTTCATCCTACCGACACCCGAGCGGTTTACCGCCATCCTGGTCTATGTTGATGACCTTCTGATCGTGTCTCCATCGCTAGAGGCCATGAAGGAGGCCAAGGCTGTCATGCAGACCGCCTACAGGATGAAGGACCTCGGTCCTGCATCGGTGTTTCTTGGTATGGAGATCGTGCGAGATTGCAGACATCGGAAACTGTTGCTGCATCAGGCCCGATACGCACGAGTCGTGGGGGAGCGCCTTAGTGATCTCCTTGGTGCAGTGCCCACTGCTTCTACACCACTCACACCTGATGGGCAGGATGCCCTGAAGGTGGATGACCCTACACAACTGGGGGAGACAGTGGACGTGACCTTGTACCTGTGTCTTATCGGATCTCTGATGTACCTGGCCACTACCACGCGTCCCGACATCGCGTTCGCCGTCAACCTCCTCGCTCAGTTCTCGCAAACTCCACGTGCGAGAGCTGTTCACGCGGCTGTGCGAGTGGTACGGTACGTGGTCTCCACGCCGTATCTCGGACTCTGCTTTCGTCGGTAGTGTTCGGTGGTCCTTGACGGCTACACTGACAGCGACTGGGCTTGGAGCCCTGACGGGCATAGTCGCACTGGGTACGTGTTTCTGCTCAGTGGTACCGCTTTGTCTTGGCGAAGCGGGAAGCAGGGCTGCATCACACGCAGCTCGTCGGAGGCAGAGTATGTGGCTTAGGGGGCAGGGGCTGCTCAGGCAGTTTGGCTGTAGCGCTTGTTTCTTGAGCTTGGGCAGTCTGTACCCGCCATTGTGATGCGTTGCGACAACCAGAGTGCTCTCACCACTACAGAGAACTCTTGTGTTTTTCATGCTTGCACAAAGCACATTGCGGTTGAGCATCACTTCGTTCGTGATCTGGTGGAGCGACGCGTGATCTCCATCATGTGGGTTGGCACTGACTTGCACCGTGCTGATTTCTTGACGAAGGCACTTTCCCGCGGTGGCCATTCGTTCTGTTGGGCTCTGCCCCGTGCATGACAGTGGTTGAGTGTGGAATGTACGTTGGCGTCTCATCTGTCTGTGTCACCCAATATGTGGTTGCACCAGTGCTGCACGCGTATGGACATGCGTACCATCGGGTCATGGGGGAGTGTTGTGCTTTGTGTCGTTCCTGTACAGTTTACTGTGACCACTCGGTCGTGTCCATACTCGTGCAGATTCCTGAGGCAGGCGGCCCTGGTGACACCGGCGCAACGACAGGCGGCGGACTACCCGCTTGGAGCTGACCGACCACTGTTCCAGAGCCCCAGATGCCACCGGGACTCGTTGCTGTGCTTCCTACGTCTTGCAGGCGCCTTTCGGCGGACTGGCCATGAGGCATATTTGCATGTTTTTGCATTGTATGTTCACTGTTAGTCGATGGATGCATGCATGTGACCAGTCGCTGCGTCCGTCTTTTGATTTTGCACGTCTAGGTTCAGACGGCGTAGGATTCTGACATGTGTGCGCAGAGTTACGGCCAAAACAGTGGTTTTGGGCCGGTTTTAGGACAGCTCTTGGACTGCCGCGTGCGACACCCGCCGTGCGCCGTGGCAGGTATTTATGCCTTGGACCTGTCAGTTGTCATTTCTCTCTGCATATGCTATAGTGAAGCATTCTGACACTGTGCCTTGTGTCTCCTAGCCAAACCCTTGCCGTTGTGTGTACGACCTGTGACTGTCGTCACCGTCTGACCAGGCACCGACAGCGGCTGTGTTGTCAAGAAGCTTCTACGCACTTTCTCAGGTGTTGCATTGTCTTTCATCTGTTATGGATGCCGCCCAATGGTGGTGTGTAGTGACAACAGGTTGCTCGATGTGAATCTGCCTCGACGTGGTTGTTAGGAACCAATGGTAGTAGTTGCGGAGCAGTGACACATGGAAAACTCGCCAGATATTAATGCAACCATTAGAGTACACCCGGGATGTGCTCAATCTGTTTCCCGTTGGAGCTTTGTTGGTTTCATGATCACAAGTTGTGCTGGAATTTGTTTTGGTGCAAATCGCTAGGTTAAATTTTGCCATGTCTTTCGGGAGCTGAGATGCACGGGTGCCAACAATCTGTTGGTGTCCACAAAATGCTGGCAGTCGGGTCCCGCTTCAGGGGTAACTGATCGTGCACACCACAAAACGAGCTTGTAGTTCAACAAGTGGTGTTGCAGCCTGACAACCCGATCCTCATTTGCCAATGCAAAACAGTCATGCGAACCAAGTGTGGTCCTACACATTCATGTGTTTTGTGTGTGTGGTTCGTGCCATCATGCGCAGAGATGGTGATAAAGCATTGCACACATGCAAGCACTCATTGATGGATACAGAATGCGAATTTATGCTATTCAGGCTCAACGCCAGTCCACCAAGAAAAACCCAGGAGGCTTCAAAGCAACATCACAGTGGCGTAGTAAGTCTGGTGCGCTGTGGCAGCTGTCCTGCAACTGCGGATGGGTGGATCGCCATACGACGGCACCTTAGTGCCAGCAGAGGTTGCATCAAAGATGTGCACGTTTCGCCAGATAAAGCAGCGGTGTCCATAGTCGAAAACAAACCGACAGCGGTGTCCAGAGTAAAAAACGGTAAGACAGCGGTGTCCATAGTCGAAAACGACATGACAGCGGTGCCCATGTTTTTTCTTCGTGCGAGCGAAAACGGGCACGGCTGATATATATTTCATGTATATAACACATTTGATATGGATTTTGACTTTGAGCTGCGCCGGTCATTGCGAGCTCGCAAGTGGAGTTTTGCGGCGAAACCTCCTAGCGAGCCCGCGATGACCCTGCCAAACCAACCATTTAAACTAGGGGGTTTGTCGTTGGTTTGGGGGGGGGGGTTGCAGGATTTCGCGTATGCTGTGATAGACGAAAGGGCATCTGCAGATGCCGAGGCAATTATAAAAAAAAACCAAACCCCTGTGTAACTAGGGGGTTTGTCGGATATTCGGGGAGGGGGGTTTTGCGAGATGCGGTGCACCTTGTCGCAAGTTTTGGAGTTCGCACTTGCGACCTCCAAAACTCGCGACAAGGTTACTTCTGACATCGGCGATGCTAGTGTCAACGTCACCCAGTTTGCCCTCGAAGTCGTCAAAGTCCAACTTCGAGGGCGTGGGTATAGTTGTCATTTTTTTCCGTTTTCCCTCGCACAACGAAAAACATGGGCACCGCTGTCATGCCGTTTTTTACTATGGACAGCGTCATCTTTTAGTTTTCGATTCTGGACACGGCCGTCATTTCAGTTTTGACTATGGACACCGCTGCTTTATGTGGCCAAACGATGGGCACCAGAGCATTTGTGCCCTTTTCTTAGCTTGGAGAGGATGTTTGGCAACTTGTGGGAAGAGAGGTGGGAGAGCGAAGAACAATGGCGGTGTTTGCACGGGGGATTTCCTTCAGTGGTATGCATACTTTTTGTGTTGCTCTAATTCTGCATGATTGAGGCCAACATACTGGTCGGTTTGCTAATCATTGAAAAGATTCTAGGAAGCTTCCTAGCACGCTTGCCACTGACTGGGCATCAACGCTCAGTCAGCTCGCGGCGTCAACACAGGTCGGACGCGAAACGGCAAGGGTTTGGCTAGACGACAGGACACAGTGTCAAATGTGCTTCCATTAATGAACACATAGAGAGAGAGTTAACAAATGACAAGTCCACAACATAAATACCTACCGCGGCACACAACGGGTGTCGCACGGGGCAGTGCAAGGTCTGTCCTAAAACCGGCCTAAAACATTGTTTTGGCCGTAACTCTGTGCAGACAAATCAGAACGCTACGTCGTCTGAACCTAGAGATGCAAAATCTTGAGCTGGACGCTACGACTAGTCACACGCATGAGTCCGGCACCGATCGGCGGACGGACAGTGCAAAACATGCAAATTGGGCTCAAGAGCCAGTCCACTGAGAAAACACTAGCATCTGTAGAAAAACCGCAAAGCACCCCGGCAAAGACCCAGGGCGTCGTGGGAGCTATCTGGCAGCCACTGGTGGATGGAGCCACCACTCCTTGGTGCTCCGGCGCCAGCTTCGTCCGCATCAAGGACAGGCTGCAGAAAAACTGCAGGAGGTCCGAGACAGCATCCACTGTTGGTTTATGTGGCTTCCACCCGTCACGACCGACACTGCTAGTTTACCGATATACCCACATTCGGGGTATATGGCAGAGGAGGGCGTGACGACACGACGGGCCTCCGGACTGCACCGAGACTTCTCCAGCACCTACGACAGCGCCGGCGAGACGCGGTCGATGCGTTCCGGCAGCCATGTGGGCTTGTCAGGAGGTAGGAGAGTTTTCTCAGTCGGTTCAGACCCGCGCACCCGGTTGACTATACCGGTGCGACGAGGAGACCCGATGGCTATTATGGGGCTTCCGATGTTCGGAAAGCCGTTTGTGATGTCTGGACGTTGATTCCGAGATGTTTTGACACTGCTCATATTTTCTCGGTGGTTGAGACCCGGGCACTCGGCGAGCTGTTCCGGTGCCTCGAGGAGACCACCTTTTGCTGCTCTCGTGGTGTATGCAGTGTGTTCTCCCTGTTGAGTCATTTTGGTTCAGCAGGGGTGACGGGGCCCGGTGCGGTTAGCTGCCGGCGCCCCTATATAAGCCCGCTAGGGACTCATTCGTAATCTCCTCCTTGTTCTTTATATTCAGCGTTCCAGACTTAGCCAAACTATTGCCGTCTTGCATCGCACTCACACACAGAGCTCATGATCGTTCTTGCATGGGCCTGCATGCCCTAAAATTATTTCTAATTTGGTATCAGAGCGCAGGGGGGCGTGTGAGCAGCAGAAGCAGCAGCAGTGGGCGGAACGCGAAGAGAACGCGCCATGTGGCGCCACGCCGGCAGCAGCGTGAGGGAGCGCGAAGCGACTGCACGTGAACGCCATAGGGGCGGTGAACCGCGCACAGCAGCAGGAGTAGCAGCAGCAGCAGCAGCAGCACGCGTTGGCAGCAGCAGCGTGCACGAGCAGCAGCGACGCAGCACTAGCTGCGGCCGTGGCAGCCGTGGCAGCAGCGAGCAATAGCAGCGAGCAAAAGCAGCAGCGTGCAGCAGCAAGCAGCGACACAGCAGTAGCAGAAGCAGCAGCAGCAGCCGCAGCAGCTTTAGCAGCAGCAGCAGCAGCCGCAGCAGCAGCAGCAGCAGCAGCAGCAGAAGCAGCAACGTGCAACAGCGTGCAGAGCGAAAGAAGAGAAAAAAAAACAAGGCAGTTGCAGATCCGCAGCAGCAAGCAGCAGCAGCAGCAGCTGCTGCGTTGAGCAGCAGCAGCTGCTGCGCAGAGCAGCAGCAGCAGCAGCAGCTGAAGCAGCAGCAGCAGCAGCAGCAGCAGCATCCGCAGCAGCTGCAGCTGCTGCTGCCGCTGCGAGGAGGGCCTCGTAG
>SZWC01023932.1:2500-33076 GCA_023375785.1 Penium margaritaceum
AAAAGAAAAAAGGACACATCATTTATTTAGATATGTAGTCAATTTTCTTCGATGATGAGTGTCGCAGCTATCAAGCACACCACAGCGAAAAATATAATGCAGCCTACCGAATTGCCCCTTCCATTCTACTGTGTTTTCAATGCAATTTAGTGGCATTCTCATTTGACTAAAACTCATGGACATTTAGGTTTTGACCTATTTCGTCCAAGTCCAAGATGTCATATTGGTGATGGGTTTTGGTTGAGTTGCATGTTCAAATCCTTGGCCCATTCCTCTCACCTCCATTGTTGAACATCTAAACTTCGAGGATGAGGCTGGTTGTGGTTGGAATTGTCGGTTGAATGAACTTAGCCCACGATTCCAACATCAGTGAATGCGGCAAGGTAGGTTCCTCCCATCGCGCCGTTGAGATTTGTAGTTAGGGGATTGTGGTGAGTGTTCATTTCAGTTTTTTTACTCTATTTTTTAATGTACACGTGGCAAGCGAGACTGGTTTTTTCATTTCTTCCTCTTAGGTATTTCTTTCACGCATTGGCACAAGCGACATGCCCAAGAGGGTGCACTCTTGGCCAAAAAAGGGTCTGCCAACTGGGAAACATCCAGCCCTGCCCATGGATCCTCTTCTTGATAGAATTCCACAGGGATTACTAGAACACATCCTCGCCATTGGAGTTTTCATCCGCATCTATGTTGCCCTCCCATACTTACAAGGTCAATTACCTCACTCGGCCGTTGATGGCCAGCGAGTTTGTAGCGGAGCTGCCGTCTCATGAGACCAACGCAATGCATGTGTACACCATACCTGGCTTGGATCCGTGGTTCTTTGACAAGTTCGTCGAAGTGATAGAGGTGGTTGGCTTGCAACCAACACAGCACGTTACCACAAATGAATCCTTGGCAATGTTTCTATGCCAAACGTTGGGACAAAAAGGACAACATCGCCTGACAGAGACATTCCAGAACTTGAAAGAAACAAGAATGCAACACTTAGGAAGGGCGATGCATGGCGTGCTGGAAATAGCTCCAATAGTGATATGATTGCTACATGGAGATGACACTCTTACAAATATTGCACATAGTTCAAGATTCATGCCATGGTTCAAGGATTGTGTGGGAGCCGTTGACGGTATGCACATTCTTCCATGGGTACCGGTGGAGGAGCAAGGACCGTACTGGATTCAGAAGGGGCAGAAGACGCAGGAGAAAATCATTGCGGTGAACTTTTACGAGACAATTGCATGGGTGCATTAAGCCTGTGAAGGCAGTGCGCATGATTCTTGCGTGAATAGGCATGCATACACAGAGGGATTCTAGGTGCCTCGTGGAAAGTCCTTTTGTGGATGACAAAAGAGCTTTCCGAAATGTGGCTTTCGTCCCTCCTCATGACGGTGGAACATGTCATTGGCCAGTTGATGCACAAGTTCAAGATCCCTGCTGACATGGTTGGATACTCTCTACATACACAAGTGTATAGATTCATTGTGTGTAGTACGCTGGTGTAGAGGAGGATGGCTATGTGCAGGGTTTCCGTCGGAACAGGGAAGGTGCCAGAGCTTTGGTCCCCGTAGAAGGTGAGGAGGTAGATGACGCATTAGCACGCGCAGATGCACGGGCACTGCGGAAAAGCCTCGCGCATGAGATGTTCTTAGAATATGGAACAAATAGACCCACTATGTAATTATCTTCATGTCATTAATGATATTCTCAAAAGTATCCAACATGAATGTTACTATATCTCATTGCGTTTGCATGTATGTGATGTTTTGACACCATGCACGAGTGCCAATTTCACTGATCATTCATACATCATGTACCACAATTCTAAGGAGACATCACAAAAGCATGGGGACTGAACACATTGAGTTTTGGGAAGCATGTTTTAAGCACCATGCAGTAAAGTAAAGCCAAACAAACACAAAGAATGGTCAATCTACTAAAGATTCACCTGGATCTCTAACTGGCATCGTATCCCCTGCCAACAGCACCATCTTCTCGAGGGGGAAACTTTCCACTTCCATCGTCCCTCGTACTGCCATCTTCATTTCCGCAGTCTGGTTCCTTGCCTGTGGCTTTTCCCACAAGACGGCCCTAGCCTCAATCCCATTGCAGCTATAGGCTTTACCGTAGTACGCCAACACTTGTGGCCAAACATCGCAGCACCATTCAAACCGCTGAAAAGGAGGGCCACTAAGAACTGCATTTCCGTGCTTGTCCACCATTTGGAACTTCTTCCAACGCTCCTGTTCTAAGTAGGGCGCACCGTACTTCACCCACCTCCACTGAAGTTCTGATTCTGGCACAAGCTGTGACAACTCTTTATCTAGGATTTGGACAGGGTTGCGCAACTACTTGACCCTATACTGCATGTCATGAAGGTGTAAAGCCTTCCATGCAGCTTTCAGCCCGTTATTGAAAACAAGGACAAGGTTGTCCCACACCTTGGAAGTTCGACCAGCGGTAGCCATAGTCCTCAGTGGTAGCTCCGCCAAGAAGTCAAGAAGCACTTCAGTGTCTAATCTCATCCTCCACATCCTGTCTTGCGCAGTCTTCCTCGTGAACCCACCTGCCTCGGTCTTTTCCTTTGTTTGGCTTTGCTATAGGGATGAGGGACTAGCGCATGCGAAGTTCAGCAGTTGTAGGGGACAAAGACCCTTGCAAGGGTCGTGGCTTGCCTGGTGCGAGTGCCGTTTGCCTCTGCTCTCAGATTGGGTGGAGGGTGACAATGCGCCCGTGCTGCTAGCCGACAAGAGAATACCTTCAGTGCTCCCATGGTGGTTGTCAGAGTACACGGTGCTAGCAGGTACAAATGCAACCAGTCAAGGGCCTTACAACGGGCGACGGCCTTGGCCAGAGGCAGCTTTGGTGTAAGGCATGGAGGAGACGTTCGCGTTAGGATTTGGGCATGGAGGAGCGCAGAAGGGGGGGGGGGGGACCGAAGTGAGCTCTTGGTCGAACTACTGTTCTGCCGAGAGCTTGCTTTGGCCGGCGAGGTTGGTTGGGATGCCGTTCCAGAGCATACCCCCCTCTGGCCATGCTCTATGCAAAGGGAGTGGCATGGGGATGTCGTCCCTCTTGATCCTACGATGATGCAAGCCATCCAACAGCACACACGTGACATACATGCATGGCCGTGCGCATGTGTCATGTAGACGTAGTTCACACATCGGCACCTGGCCTTTTCTTTTATGCATGTGAAAACTGCTAAAAAGGGCTTCTCACGTGCAAACATCGATGTTTTCACCACCCTAACCAACCAACCAGCCATGAGTTGGGAATTTTTACCCAGTTTAAGACTTTGAATACAACTAGCCTCACAATGAATCTCCAAAACAACGTTGCTAATTGGCAACTCGCCCTCGTCCTCCTCACGGACCAGATCGTCCTTCAAACGGGATTGCGAGCATCGAACGGCTTTTTGGACAACGAAGTTATATCTTTATGCATGTTCGTATGCCAGTTTTGCACGTGTGACCCAGTTTTTAGAAAACGCACAGTGATGTGCAAGAAGGACCATATCACTGTGCTAGTCTCCTTTTCCATTAACAAACTGAAAAAGTAAGTGTTGCTTTCTCTCCTTTCCAAATGAAGAAATGCATGCAAAGAAGCAAAAGATGAAACAGCAGAAAACATGCCCCACGTTTACAAGATGCATCCCTCTTGGCAGGTGCACAATCTTTAGTATGTGTGGCCGGCCTTCTTGTAGCCTTCTGGCAACGTCCATGTTGCCTGCAAATGGCTCAACCTCGCTACTCCTCACTCAAAAAACCAAGACGTGGACAAAAAAATAATGTTGATTGAGAATTAGCTTCATCCAAACCCTTGCCCTATCCAGTTTGACAAAAGTGAGTTTGCGTCAGTAGGGTAGACTCGCAAACAGAGAATCATAATTAACTAACCTGACCGTGCATACAATACATACCAATACAAGAAAACACATAAACCCATAAATAGTAAAACACGATTCATTTCAGAGAATGGCATCAATTAATGTATTGAAAAACTCTGATTTTTCTTTTAAATGTGAAAAACAATGCAATAAATCATGTTACGTGGTATTTGGACTTCTCAATTTTTGAACAGAAAACAAACAATGTTCTGTGCATTTAACCTGCATTTAAGGTCATTGGCCAACTTCCGCTACACCCACTGTTTGAGCCTCCGAAATTTCTCTTGGAAGCTTTTCGTAAAAAAAAAAAAGAAAACACGTCACTCACTTTTCACAAAGATGTATACTTTTACGCGCTTTTTTTTTAAGCGCGCACGATCATGCGCACCGCACCCAGTTTTGGGAAGATATACATTCTATACTAGTAGACGAGAAATTGTTCTGCATAATTGGGTAAAAAACGTATCTTATTTCACATTTTAGTTTTTTCAAACAACATTTCATTTTACATGAAAGTGAGGCTGGTCTGGCCTTCTAGGGAAACAATATCTATTGTAGCTGAAGGCTTGTGGTTGTTTTTCTGGTGTATAAACAACGGGGGGTGTGGATTGTGTCCCATTTAAAAAAACGTTCTGGTTGTCATTGTACACGTCTGCTGATCTTTCATGTGTCACCATCATGTAGCCATGCCCAACCACAGTCACGGGATGTGCTCTTTGGCTTAGCGAGTGAGGAAAACAAGGTCTGGTGAGTTAACTTCAAACAAAAAGCCACGTTAACGGGCTTGCTGTCAGCACCCAACCAGCCTGTCCACTAGTTACTTGGCTAGTCGTCATCGACAAAGCCCCAATGAACATTATCCGCCGGTTGACTTGACAGGTTCCGGTCCAAAGTCCATTGACCTTAATTTGGTACGACCTTTTTAACGGTGAGAGAAGACTGGTGTCGGTTGGAAAACGTCTTCTTGGAGGGTCTTCTACAATTTTCTATAGCAGTCAATGGTTATAGAATGATGACATGCGACAGTTTCTCACAAGTAGAGAAACTATGCATAATCCGACCTCTCTTTATACGTCAACTCGTACAAAACATGATGTGTTTGCACGTGACTTGTCACACAACTTCATGGACACCCACGAAAGGCATTGACGAAGTCGTCAATATTGTCGACACTGGCCACATCAACCAATGCTACGGATATCGGCCATTGATGACCGACTTCGACAACTCTTTGTCAACATGAAAAGAGTCTCGGACAAAGGAGTGTTTCAAACAGAAAACTTCCCTCGATGTTTGAAGTAATATGTGGTGAACACNTCCGACCTCTCTTTATACGTCAACTCGTACAAAACATGATGTGTTTGCACGTGACTTGTCACACAACTTCATGGACACCCACGAAAGGCATTGACGAAGTCGTCAATATTGTCGACACTGGCCACATCAACCAATGCTACGGATATCGGCCATTGATGACCGACTTCGACGACTCTTTGTCGACATGAAAAGAGTCTCGGACAAAGGAGTGTTTCAAACAGAAAACTTCCCTCAACGTTTGAAGTAATATGTGGTGAAAACAAGTAGATTGAAAGAAAGAGAAAGGAAGATGCTGAAAGAGAAATAGAAAGAGGGAGAGCGACAAAGAAACCACTATGTGAAAAAGAATATGAGACCAAGAAAGATTTATTCTGTGCATATGTTTTCCTTCCATCTCTTGTCGAGTGTTTCTTCATGAAAGAAGAAATACCTGTGAAAGAAAAAAATGCAAACAGCTGCGTCATTTATATGCAACATTGATGGGCTAGAAAACCATTTTTGGATTTCCATCAGTCTCTTTTTTCAACAAAAAAAAGAGACAAGGAATGTTTCTCTTTCACACCATTGCAAAATCTGGAACAAATGAGGTTAGATCAACTGCAAGTAAATAGATGCCACTTGGAAAAAGGTGCATTTTACCTGGAAAATACACAAATAAACTAACGTGAAGTCCATGTTCTTGTATTCTTTGGGAATTGTCCAATTTGCCACTCGATGGCTCCAAAACGGACAGACTCATACGAACTACTGGGACGTGGCTCGAAAGAGGCCGTAGATGCCAGCAATTGATTCCATCCAAACCCTTCCTCTATCCAACTTGATGTTGGACGTCATGGTAGAGCTACGCAGCATGACGTTTCATGGTGTGATCTAGCATGACACCCAAATGCGACCTTTATATCTTATCTAGTCCTCCATATTCTTCTTTGCCCGTGAAGAAGGGCCACCAACACAAACGCCAAGCAAAATCAAGATGATTGAGGTCATGGGACGGGTTTTGGACAAGACTCAGATAAGTTGCCATCTGCCAGACAAGACATTAATACACTCTAGGTGATGAAAACAAAACATGAAAATGTACATGCAAATCAAAGACAATGATAGAAAGGTTTCAAGATAACAAAATTAAGGTCTGAATGACTCATAACAATTTGAAAATCATATGTTCACCCCTAGTGCCATGATCTAATGTTGGTGACAAGATCATTCGTCTCAAAAGACAACATGGATGAAAATCGGGACCTACATAAATCATTTAACCCTAGCTAAATTCAACATTCTACCAATACATAAAATCTTGTTATTTTCCCTCGACATTTTTCTCTTTTCATCCTTTCATTCTTACAAGGTCTCAAAAAAGAAGATTATTCACCTTTCATGATTCCTTTTTCCATTCTCCTTTTTCTTCTTTGTAATCCATGTACGCATCGCGTAAAGCTTGTTTTTTTTTGTCCCAAGGTTATAACCAGTGGGAGCAGAAGGATCACCAAGACACCAAAACAAGCCCGGGGATTGAACCCATCACCCCAAATTCCAGAGGATATAATCTTATGAGTTTCCACCAAAGGTGGAACTTATGGGTGAGTTTTATTTGGAGATTTGGCTTTTTTTCCCATGCGCTACATAGGAAATCGGTGTGGTGTCCTAAGTTTTCAAGTAAAGCGAGTTTTTGATTTCTACCTTTGCCATGAGAATGCGTTTGCATTATCTTGGAGGAGGGTAGTGAAAGTGTTAATTATTTGGCCTGTAAGATTCCTTTTAGGTTGTGCCCGATGTTCACACCAAACCTGATGAATCAATGTGGCGCGCGTTCTTTCCCAAAGCATGTTTGGAGGGTCTTTTCGTGATGCTATGAGGAGTTCTTCCAAGCTATGCGGTTTTCTTTTGAGAAGAATCGGCAAAAATGCATTGAAGGAGGTATGTCAGAGGCTGAAGTGCTGTGCATCAAAGGAAGCAATGATCAATTGGTTCGTTTTGGGAGCATCTTGGGCAGTTGGGGGAGGATGGGAGGGGGAGGAATCGGTAGTATTGGTTCACTTGGAGTGAACGATACAAGAGTCGTTGCATGATGTCTTGTTGACGATATCGGAGTGGGATTTGGGTAAATTTTTCATGGATGCTTTTCCAGTAGAATGCTTTGTCTAGATACTTTGTCTCCCACTTTTTCCTATGGAGAGGTTGGAGGTCTCGGGTTTTGAGGAGTGTGTGATAGATTTTAGCGAGGGAGCTTAGAGGTTTTACCATGTGATGTGAGGGCTGGAAGGGTTGGTGCGCTGTGCCTAGAAAGGTATTTTGGCAGTTTAGACAAGAGTGCATTCACTACCTTGGACTGGCCTTGGTTGTGCCCAAGGATGTTTATTGAGCTACCCAGATACTGGGCACACGTAAAAGGGGTCACCCTAGTAAGATTGGAATTCTCGGCATATTTTGTAAACAATAGTGACACGGAGACCTGTGAGGGAGATGAGGGTTACGTAATCTGTGTATTCTGACATGTCTTCATGTGTGCAGGTACAGACATTAATCGTACCCAAGCAAGGGGCGAGTGTTGGCGGATGGTGTGGAGCACTCCCTCTTCACTTCTTGTGGGTGGGTTTCCGAGTGTAGAGCAAAGAGCGGTGTCGTCATAGAGATGGCAGATTTGGAGCTCTTTAAGAAACAAGAAGATTTCATTAGTTGTGTGTCCAGAAGGTATACCATCTTCCTTCAGGAGGAAGCAGATGTATGCAAGATACTCTTGCGTGATGTCTAGTTTTGTGAGGTTACTGCTTTTGAAACAAGGAGAGGTGGCCAAGAAGTGCTGAAAGTTCCTTTTCCATTTACTAAAGAATACTGAGCATGGAACGGCGATCCAATGCTTGCAAGCTCCCATGTTATGCATGTAGTCCCTAAGGGACTGCATGTGGAAGGCCAAACGTGTCCCTTGTAAGACAGTTTCTTTTCTTGCCACTGTTTGTAACCAACGGAGGCGGGTGGGCTACCTCAGCGCCAAACAAGCCTGGAGTTTGAACCCGGCCCCCAATATATGAAGTTATGGAGGAGGACAAATGAGGCGGTGTTTCCACCACAAGGTGAATCGTGAGCATAAAAAGAGAAGAAAGTCATGGTTGAAGGGGAGAAAACTTGCAAAGAGGGCATAGGCAAAGTCATCCTCAACTACTGTGAGCTTTGCTTGGGATTTATGTGAGTTTCTCTGTCAAAGGATAGTGGAGATAAGCCAATTTTTTTGCTGAAATGTCAATAGGAAGAGAGAAATAGCTTTCTCCTCTGGGGATAAGCTCGGGTTGGCCTATCTTTTATGCCATACGGTGTGGAATGAGGAGGCCCGGAGGATGAAGCATGCAGAATTGAAGGTCTTAGGTCCGAGTGGGCCTCCTTGTATGACTATGTCCTTTATCACTGGTTGTCACCATCCTTGTATGAAATTGTTTTTCTTACCCCCGGTTGAGACCACCTTGTTTGAAAAAGATACATTGGGAGAGTGTTTAGTTTTGGAGACAAATAAGGCTTAAAAAATTTTAATCGTGATTCTTCCACGAGTGTAGAATCAAATGTGTTCTTGAATGGTGATCGGAAAATGATTTTTTTTGGACAAATGGAGGGGGTTCTATGCTACTTGGGATCTTGGGAGCTCAAGCCGAGTGACGTGTACAAAGCCGCGTTGTGAGTCGGGACAGATTGCCAAATTGTCCAAGAGGTGAAAGCATAGAAATCCAGAAGTGACAGTGCCGTGGATAACGTGTGAAATCACATGAACGTGCATACAAGGAGTTTAGGAACTCATGTCCACCAGGGACGTAACGACCCCTTCCTCCCTCTAGTCTTAGCCGTGACGCCATGGTGCGTTACAAGCCGATGACCAGTGCCGACTAAAATAGCAATCAATTAGATTGTCACAGGGCTCCTACCTGTTCTGCAATGCATTGTACCCCTCCAAATTGATGAGATACTCCGTGATTTTGCCTTTTCGTTGGTGTCTAAGGATGTCCTCAATGACGTACTCTGTAGCCTCGTCCATTTGCACCGCTGGTGGCCAGGTATACATCCCTCCCAATGAAGATGTCGCTAGGATCCTCATACACCTCAGATCGACTCACGTGGATTATAGGGTGGACGGACTAAGGAAATCCCATAAATCTTCCTAGCCTTGGTGCTGATGGCGTGGCAACACAGTCCACTCAGCTCACATAGTAGTAAGAAGGCAATTGGAAGAAACAGTAAGGGTTGGGCTAGGGAAACACGCAGATTCTCATAAGATTCAATAGAGCTAGAAATTAAGAGAGTATTAAAATCTAACAAGTACACAACATAAAAACCTGTTGCGTGGCACGGAGGGTGACACACACGGTAGTATCACTTTGTCCTAAAATTGGCTCAAAATCACTGTTTTGCTCGTAGTTTTGTGCACAGGCATCCAAACACAATATCGTTTGAAACCAAAAGAGATGCAAAATCATGGGCCGGACTTCACAAATGGCCATACGCACAAATCCAGCATGGATCGATTGACACACAATGCAAAGCAAGCAAGGCGGGCTCAAGAGCCAATCTACCAAGAAAAACAGTGCAGCATCCAAGAAAGAACTTGAGACACAGTGGTAGCTGTCTAGTGGCTTCTAGTGGGTGTGGCCACCACCAGTCAGTGCTGCAACACCAGCTTGTTCATATAATGGACACGACCAAGTGGTCATAGTTAGCTGTACCGATAGATGAGGACGGCGCATATCACAACACCCCACATGTACCGATGGTATGCATGTCCATACATGTGTAGTTCTAATACGGTCATGCAAGGAGATGTTCAAAAGTCCATACTCACATACCCCACTCCCAACCATTCTCAAGCAAGGGGCAAATCCTCACAAAGTGAATGACCACCATGAAATTTCCACACCCCAATGCCTTGAATAAGAAATCAGCTCGGTGCATGTCCATATTAACCTAGATAACTCAGATTACATGTCACTCCGCAAGATCGTGCAACAACAATATGCTTTGTGTGTGCATGAAACACACCAGGGTTCTTTCCCATAGAAATAGTACATTGGTTGTCACAATGCAAAATGATGCGAGGGACATTCTGTCGCAACTCATGGAATTGATGTTACAACCACACCAGCTCAGTAGCCCAAGCTCCTAACACTACACACTCAGCCTCTGACGAATACACGTAGTGCAGCCCTGTTCCTCACTACGTCTTGACATAACAATCAACTGGCACAAGTGCCTGACCTTGTCATCTACCTCAAAGCCTAGTGGCTAGACCATGTAGGTATCTTCCTCAAACGTTCCATGGAGGAATGCCTTGTCTACACCCATCTATTAAAGCTCCCACTGATGATGAGACACAACCGTTAACAGGGTACATGCGGTGGTCATAAGGCCAATGTGTGTAAAACTTTCTATGAAATCCACATCCTCAAACTATACAAATGCCTTGGCCATCAAGCAAGCCTTAAAGCAATTCATTGGACCGTATAACTTTGTTTTCTTGCCAAAGATACACTCGGCCCGTACAGCTTTCTGCCGAAGGGGGAAGTCGACAAGCTCATATACACTGTGCTCAAGGATGTCTTTCAGCTCACCCTCACATGCAGCGCGCCATGGCTATGTGTCCTTAGTCGAGAGTGCCGTACTCAAGTACCATCAAGGGAGAGTAGTGGGAGGCCAAAACGTACGCCTTTGGAATCGGTCTGACCACGAAATGATCAGTTGCGATATCAACAGCGACCACGAACTCACAAGAGATCAACTTGTGGGTAAGAGGACACGCTTGGTGCATTCAAGTGGAGTTTTCCTTGACACTCAAGCCAAGGGCCTTTATGCCAGGCTTGCCGCACTGAACACTACGAGTCGGGCTTTTGGGTACCGGGTCAGCCGTCTTTTGAATCCTAGAGGCCAGTGGTCGAAGAAAACCGCCAGGCTCGCAACAGCATCGCGATGCTTGGGTGTTCATCTCGTCTTGCGTTGCAGGCAGATGGGCCATAATTGGAGGGATTATGGACTCAAAGACAAGGGAAGGGGGTGTAGAAGAATCATAGATAGGTGCTGTCATGCACACGGGGGAAGTCGATGCATGTATAGGAGAAGGTGCGACTTGAGATAATGCCACTACCGTGGGATGAGGTGTTGCGGCACGCACTGACGCTTGTACATAATGAGGTGTGCCAGAGGAGACCGACGTTGGCACATAACCAGGTGTTCCAGAGGGAACCAATGAGGCTATTGGACCCACGACCATCAGTACCCTGAGACCGGACCACAGGCCAGTATGTTCGGACAGACCCACCCGCAGGACTAGACTCCCCCATTCGACAGGGAAGCCACACAGGTGAGAATGTGGTCGTCGATGAGCGACAAAATGCTGGACAAGTCATGGTACATGAGAGCCTCAAAGAAGAGAATGTCTTGATAACTTACAATGTGACAGCAAACATGGTCCTAAAATCACCAGGCCTTTTACCTTTGGCTTTCAGTACGGGTAGATGTGAAGGAAGGCACACATGCCATCCCAAAGAGAGACCTTAGATCCCTACTCGTCCTCAACAAACCAGACGCAGGCAGAGGGACTCCCAGGCACGAGTGAGATAGAGGTCGGCATTATGGTTAAACCACAGCTTGTACACTATGACATGGTTTTAAAGAGGACCATGTGGCAGGCAGTTCCAAACCCGCGTCATGTAGGAAAAGCCCTCAAATCCAAAGGACTATAGAAGACTGCACTCAGATTGCATGGCGCGAACCGCATCCTACATGGTACGGTTCAAGCGCTCAGTCATACCTCTTTTCTATGGTGTAGCATGGGTGGAGAAATACTGATAAACACCATGATATGCAAAGAACGTGTTCATCTTGTCCAAGAACTTGCCGCCACGATCTGAGCAGAACATGAGAAAGGTGTGACAAGACAGGTGCTCAACTATCACTAGCCACAACTTGAAAGTCAGGACAGTATCACTCTTGTGGTGGAGCCTGTAAACCCGCCACATCTTGGTGAAGTCATCAGACGGGATGAGAACATATTGACATCCTTCTGAGAGGGACTCGACTGGGAGGAGATTGAGGGGGTCCGAGTGGACCAACTCTAGTGGACGCAGGACCTAAGAAGTAAAGTCAGGATACGTGCAACGGTACATCTTACCCTGAGTGTAGAAAAGAGAATCGATATTGGAAGACTTCTTGAAGGAAGCTGCATTAAGATAAAGGATGGGCTGAGTCTGAATGAGCTGACATAGTGTCCAAGCTCGTATGAAAAAGGCAGAGATCTAGCAAATAATAGTATCTTAGAGACAGAGTACTAGTGCAAAATGCAAGTGCAGATGCGAGGGAAGGAGAGGAGAAAAAGGGTGTGCAACGAGATACACGATACATGTCATTAACAACTGAGTCAAGAAGAGGAACAGAACGAGTATCCATGGCAGTCAGTGTGGTATATTTGGCAAAGTGGTCAAGAGTGAGAACCATCCTGGTGCATGCACAAATAGCGAGTAGGATTACTTGAAGAGCAGGGACAAACATCACATTGGAATTGTACAAGGGGCAAGGCGAAGCATTCAACTGTACTGCTCCAACTCCCATAAAAGGTATTGACTGGCCAGATCTTGTGCAAAAAGACAAATTAGAGTCAACATGACCGAGCACAACGAAATCATTATGACAACAAGTCATGTCATAAGTGCCACTAAAGTCAATGATCAAAGGGATACTCGGTTTACGACATGTCGTCGACACTAGAAAACACTTTGCCTCTACTAGATGCTTTGTCGAGGGTTCGGGACCATGACAAAAAAACACGGATATGTGACTCGTCAAGCCAGTTAGTATTGTCAGGTCCATCCTCATCACAAACTGACTAAGCTCTTCTACAAGCATCATCATGGATGAAACACACAATAGGACAAGCCGCCTGGGACCACCCGACTGCGACAACATAGTCGCTCCTGACCAACACATACATGCACATGTTAAGGCGCATGGCGCATCTCTAGTAGTCAGCTACAAGTTCCACGAGATCCTAGCGAAGAGAGTGGAACTTACACAGTTGAGTTGTCCTTGTGCGTGGATCTTCCCAGCAAGCAGTGTCGGAGCGAACTCCTAACCCCAGGGCGGGACTGCTACGGCTGCTGTCCTGGTGAGTGTCGTGACTCTGATATTGGCTGCGGTAGGAGGGACAGACGCCATCAAATTTGGCTGATAGAAAAAGGGGTCTTCCAATAGTCAAAGTCCTTGTTGCTTTCATAGCAAGCTGGAGGTATCTAAGATTCCTTTCGTCACAACTTTGTGGGGAGGGTGACCTCAGGCTTGGAAGGTAGGGGGCGAGGTACAAGGAAACCACCCAAAAGATGAACACCATAAAAAGTGAATTCCATTGAACGACGTGGCTACTCCTGGTGACAAAACAGTGGTGGGATGGGAGGCTGAGATCCAAAGTGCACCTCATGGTTGCGCTCTTGAAGAACGCAAATATTGTCCTTGCGTGTGTCATCCTTTATCTCCTTGTCATCTCACGCATCAACATGTGACAAGGGGTGCTTAGGCCACGGTGTAGATTGGTGAGAATTTGATGCAACCCTAGAGGCTCCTCACGGTTTCTCCTTTGAGGCTCCTGAGTGCCCCCTCAATACGTCCGTGATCTCCTGCAACGCATCAGTCCGACATTGCTTCTAATGGTGCATTTCATCCTACACCCAACAAGGCCTGTTAACTGGGTATGACCGTAATTTTGGGCTCATGATGTCCAAGGAAGAGGAAGAGGAGGGGTGTGTTAGCCCCTTCCCTTGGTCACAGACAGTCTCCATGGATGCAATGTAGTATGGGATTGAAGGTTAAAGTGGTCCAAATGGACAATCAATAGTGTTTCTCAAGGAGTTAAGACATTAAAGAAAAGTGATGTTTCAACTCTTAAATGTTGATGTTTATACTGCTTATCATGACATCACAAGCAGTTTGCACAACATTTTTTACACCATTATTTTTTAATCCTGTAAGAATTCCATGTGGCTAAGGAGAGAAAGGGTGACACTTTCATTCCTTGCTCGGTATTGCACATATTGTTTGCAGCTGATGTACACCTGCTATGTAGCTGTGTAGTATTGCTGCTATGCAGTAGTGAACTATGCAACAGTTTTGCTACATAGTAAT
This sequence comes from Penium margaritaceum, assembly GCA_023375785.1. NCBI lineage: Eukaryota > Viridiplantae > Streptophyta > Zygnematophyceae > Desmidiales > Peniaceae > Penium > Penium margaritaceum. Next base: position 16,845 of record SZWC01023932.1, read on the forward strand.
GCTACAAATTGGCTATTGTACAGCTATTATGCTTCACAAGACAATGGCCACAACTTTTGCTGGGCACGACACTACTGCTATTGGGTGTGCATTGCTGCTGCTATAGCGACTATTACTACAATTGTGCTATTACAACTGCTACCTCTACTAAGGTGTTTCTAAAGTACTGCTCTTGTTCTTTTTGGCACTGCAACAGTTGCAATGTTGTTGCTACCACCTATGTTGTTGCCGTTGTGCTGCTATTGCTACTTGTGGTTGTAGCTCTCGCCTCTCCTGCTTGTTGTTACTACCGTTGTGTGTTGCCGCTGCCACTACTCTCTGTTGCTGCTCATAGCCGTCATGGGTAGCTACTCCTACAAGCTGTTTCTTCCTTTTTTGAGTTACATAGTTTACCTATTTGCAATAAAAGTTTTCACCTTTTTTTCAATTGCTTGCTTGTTGTGTGGATAGATCAACGAGATAGGAAAGTACGTCGTACTGATAACAAAAAGGTATTGAGATTTCTAATGAGGTTGCAAGTGATGTCATGAAGAAGGATAACTGATGAAAGTTTGTATGAATATGTTTTCATCTAATAAAGGTAGTCTTATTGTATCATTGTTTATGCATGAAAGAATAATTGACTTTTGAACACGTCAAAGTACAAAAATGGATGCATGGCATATGTTAAGTATATGTATATTCATCATTTTGTTACATATTTTTTTCACTTGTCCATTTTGTGAACAAAACATCCAAAGAGGAAGGTTTGGCATCCAGATGAATAGAATGGATATGGATGTTTAATGATGTAGAAATTGATGTTATAAACTTTACAAATTGATGAAAAAAAACGTTTGTAATGAATTCCTCTAGCCACTGTGGAGTACAATGCACGTTTAATGTAACATTATGCTTTTGAAGAAGGTTCTTGTTGTGGTGGTATTCTTAATAGATGGAATATGTTGATTGTGCAAAACAATAAAACATAGTTTTGGTTTTTTCATTAGTAGAAAGGATATTGTAGATTTGGCAAATTGATAAAATAGTCATGTTATTATATGGATTGTATCTTTTGGTTTACCTTTCGATGGCCCTTACGTTCCATATGAGCTGCGTTCTATCTACAATGGTGAGTTTGCCTTTGGTGGTGCCTATGCAGGTTGTGAAGGAACATGTTATGGAGGGGGCCAGGCTTGCCCGGCCATGCATATTCGATGGCCTGTGTGTGCATGTGTGTGCACATCTGCATGTGTCTGTGCGAGTGTGCTATCATGTGTGTACGTGGGCATGTGTGTTTGTGTATGCATGTGCGCGTACATTCACATGCACATACACATGTACATGCACATGCACAAACACAAGCACATGCACATGCGCATTCACAAGCACATGCACATTCACATGCACATTCACAAGCACATGCACGTGCATTTGCACACATGCACGTGCACCCATGCACATGTGCACGAGGTGTTGTATTGTACCTCGACCTTGCAATGCCTTTGTAAAATTTGAAAATACGAAAGTGTGATTCATCAACGGCCAGAGAGTCTGAGGCATACCAGACTAGGCTGACTGTATATCTTGGTTGGTCCTCCCCCACTTTCCCGTACGGTTTGAAGGAGGATTCTAGAATATTCAGACTAGAGTGTGTGTGGAGGAAAATTCAGTGTGGGCAGAGGGGCAGCCTGGGCTGGTTTCTTGGGGGTGATAGCTAGGTGTGACTGCTGATTGGTGAAGCGGTGTGGGCCAGTTGGCTTGATGGTTTTGCGGGGAAGGGGAGGGGAGGGGAGGGGAGGTGAGGAAAGGGGAGGAGAGGAGAAGGGAGGATAGGGAAGGGGTTGGAAGGGGAGGAGAAGGGGAGGGAAGGGCAGGGAAGAGGGGGGTGGAAAAAGGAGGGAAGGGGAGGAGAGGAGAGGGGATGGGATGGAAGGGAAGAGGAGGGGAGGGGAGGTGAGAGAAGGGGAGGTGAGGAGAGGCGAGTTGAGGGGAGGGGAGGGGAGGGAAGGGGAGGTGCCGATGCACCTATCCAGTGAGTGTTGCTTGGAGAAGCAGCACGCAAGGGATGTCATGTGTTGCTGCACTAGCATGGTTCAAGACCTGAAGCTGAGGGCTAAAGGATTGTTGTGTATGATTGAGTACGGTTGTGCTTGTGTGTGGGCGTTCCCCTCCTCCAAATTTGTGCTTCTGCTTTTGTTCCTGGTGGGCCCATCAGAGCTACCGGGTTTTGGGACTCCAGAAGCAAACAATGTGCACTGGAGGCCTCTCTATCTGGTAGAGATGACAGTGGTCGATCGAGCTGGATCTGTTCAATGAAGATGAAAATGCAGTAATGAAGGGGCCATTGGAGAACCACAGCGACAGCTATGGATCATCACCACGTCTCTCCTGGTGATTACCTGACCTCGGCCTTGGCTGGTATCCTTGGCTGCTGGAAGAAACGTCTCTGGCAGCTCGAGATCAACGCCATTGATCCTTTGTGGCTGCTTGCGCAATGTGTGTGTTGCGATGGCCATGTTTACATTGCAATGGCCATGGTTGTTTTGTGATGTCCATGTTTGCGATGAGATGGCTGGGGTTTAGCATTTGGCATCCTTGATCAACAACAAGCTGTCTGTGTTGCACGTGGTTCGTGAGATCAATTTCCATGTCAGCCTTGCATCACAGCGCTTCACGTCCCTCCCCTCTTTGAGCTTGTAGGGCAGGAGTGGCCAGAGCATGTGCATGAGTCCAACGTGAAGGAGTGGATCAGGGGTGGAATAATGGGAGCAGGGCCGTAGGACTCCTTGTGGCACGCCACGCGATGATGATGGGTGAAGAAGTGTATGTGCACCCACATATACCCTCCAGGGTGATGGTGGGGTTGTGCTCGCGGCAGCATGTGAAACACACCCACTCACTCTTTGGCACGATTGCACGTATTACCACATCCTCCCCAACCATTTTTCCTTCTGTATTCTTTGTCTTTTTTTTAGGCCTTTGCCATCTTCTTTGTGGTCTTTGTGTGTTCCTTGCGTTTTCTTCTTTTTTTTCCTTTTTCTATTTGTGTAATTGTCTTTTCTTTGCAGTATTGTTTTTAGTTTGTGTTCTTGTCTTTTTTTGTGTGTGTTTTTTGTTTTCATGGTCTTGTCTTTTCCTTGTACAAGTTCTCACGAAAAAGAGAGCACATGCAATATCTCTATGAGTTGGCTGGCCTATAACCCTTATAGAAAGTGCTTGTGTGAACCTTATTCACATTCCAATGCTTGGGAAATGAAAGTGCATTGTCCAAATGGGCATCAACCAGGTGAGACAAGGAAACACTTTACCAAAAGCTGTGAGAAAAAAATGCTGACCCTTTTTTGGTCAACAGCCTTCAAACCAGGCCTTTCCATGCCTCGCACCTATAAGGAGTTTTACAAAATTTAGAAGTGCATCTGGAGCAAAGAAAGATGACCAGGATCTCAACAAGGTTGACATGGACACATCATCAAGGACTCATTGTCTCCTTTCATATGCGTGAAACAAAAGCAATAGAGAAAATTTTGACTTCTAACATGAGGAAAGCTGGACAAATCATCTGTGTTTATCATTGCCTTTTACATTGGAGATCATGAATGCAAGCTGTTGGTGCAAGTTTGTGTCACATTGCAGCCTTGGGATTTGGCTCTCTCTCAAGTAGACGGTTGATGAAGATTGTTAGTGGCAACGAGTCAAGATCTTGTAGAGGTACTTATCCAGTCCAACACAGTCCGAGCTATAGCAATTGTGGATAGATTAGTATTTTATTGGTAATCTAGACTACATACTACAATAACCATCCTTATCTCAAAGAGCTGCTCAAAGATCAGGACAATGTGTAAGATGGCGTCGGTGGCTCCCTAATACTTAGGGAGTAGTAGTAGTATCTGAATTACATTCTCTACTCACAAGACAGGTGAAACATTGCCAGAGAGTGAGGATAGCAGTACTACTGGTTTTCTTGATGCAAGTACCGGAGTGCAAAAAGACCGCCGAAAAACTCATGAGGACGCCTAACATCATTGATAGCGATAGTGGCTAGCCTTTTGACAGTGAGCAATAGTTAATGGCAGGAATTACATCAACAACTGTTGTTTGTGGGGTTGTGAATGTGCAAGTGATTGCTTCACTTCGCCCACTTGCACACCTTTGTAGATGAGTGACACACATGGAAGAGGTGACCCTGCAGTTGGGTGCAGTTGCATCAAACAAAGATTGGATCACGTGGTTGGAGCACCTCTGCCAGCATGCAAGAGGTGACCCTGCATAGACATCATTGAATGTACTTTCATTGGATTAAAATTGAGACTTGAACACGGATAGATGGCATAACGAGTGACATTTGCGTAAACATTCAATTAGTATGCAGTAGACCTAGATGAGCGTACATGCACCCATATTGCTCATGGTTGACATGGATACAGTTTATTGTATTGTGCATGTGACAGTGGTTGCATTGGTGTTGCCCAGTTGCTCATCCCTATGGGTCGCATAGCCAGGTTTTCTTGGTGTGGGAGTTAAATGTCACTGGCTCACTGCAGGGAAACTTGGTTTGACCCCCCCTTGCATGGGTAGTTTTGTCAATTGACATTAACACCACTCTTTCTTGTGCTCCCTACTTGTTCGCGTTCTAACTACAATGAGCCTTCTCGCATTCATGGCATAGTTCCAGGTGTACATATTTGTGTTTTCCTTGATTCCTCCACACCATCTCTCACACCCTTTTGTCCTACGTCAATGAATACTAACATCAAAGGATGAGGAAAGACTCACTAGGAAGAATAGAGGTGATTCTTGGTCGCATCACTCCATGATCCGGGCCATGGAGGTAGATTTCACTATCGCAACAGTTTCTACTGAAAGTGCCTTGCTGCAGTAGCAACCGCATAACAGCAGTGGCCAAAGCCACCCTAGGCTCTTCCTTACCACACGTGCATATCCTTAACTCCGTGACTTGCCTCAACACCTGTCCCGGGGTGGGGAAATTCTATGCCACAGCCAAGCAGCGACCACAGTTTAAGAAGAAGCAATAGTGGTGGCATTCTAAGTTACCACATCAGCATCATGAGCTTGCACCTGGGAGTGGTACCTCACCGTAGTTGGCAACAGATACAAGCTGCAATCAGTAGTATTAGCTAGCAGCTTTGATCATAGTTGGCATCTAAGCTGGTGAGGGTAGAAGCGGCAACTAGTCTCCAAGCCACCGCCAGCCAGCAAAAACTGCTTCAAAGCATCCAACCAATAACTTTAGTAGTAATAGTGGCCTTGGTTGCTGCCTATCTGCCAAACATGCTTTACCATCCTCGACAGAGCCAATGCCCGCATCTAAGACTGAAGCTGCAGAGCGGTGCCGCCTTGTCAACAAGATTGCATACCACAAGACGCGTTTGCAGCACAATCAGTGACTCCGACGTCGTTGCAACTACTGAAGATACTTCCCTAGGAGGAGAGGCGTACACATGCGGGGACTTTGCAAACAACCGGCCTGTCAAACGGCGTCGGATGAATCTGCAACATGCCAAGCCGCATCTCCTTCAACACATACGCCTCTATTGGGATCGTAAAGATCCCCTTATTGTCCTTAGAACCCACCAGCAGCATCAGCACACAAAAGTCAGTGACGTAATTACATCCATGTTATGTGACACTTCTACTTCTCGTCCTTCTCCTTTCCTTGCAAGTCCGGCTCCACCAGCTGATTCCCATGTTGTGTCACCCCAACCAGAACTGAATCCATCCCCTCACATTGTTTCTTTGCTTGTGGCTGCACTTGACTCCAGTATTGCCGTTGTGTCTACCTTCACGGCCAAAGTACGTGCCACATGTGTTCCAGCTAGCACGTCAACAGGACGAGCAATTCACTCCTACACCACTACATGAGCCTACTGTGCTTCAAGGGGCTATCATGGCTCATAAAGCTGTTGAGGAGTGCCTTCGTTGTGAGCAGGAAGACCGGGACACATTTACTGACCACGTCATACGTCTGGTTCTGTTTTGCCTCCAATCCACCCTATGTTCTGTCCTTGTCGTTTCCACTAATGTTGTTGTTGCTGCTCTACTACACATCCTCTACATCTGGTTCTTCATCAACCCGGTGTGATTCTATTGCAACAACAACGACACAGTTCACACAGGTACAGCTAAAGCACAACACAACTCGCGTAGTTTCAATATGATTGTGGCAAAGCCAAACAATTTCCCAAGACCGTTCACTGAGTGCAACATAGTCAACCTCATTCAAGCAGCATGCCATACACCCCTTAGTCCCAACTCTTCCATGAGATGTTTGTCCCACAGACCAAGAAGATGTATCCTATCCAACTGCAAGCATCAGTGTCGTAGACCCAATCGCTGTCAGTGTAGCCATCAACTTCAACAGAGGCCATCGCACAAGAGCATAGCATGCGCGTGCTATAGAAAGTGCGTGAGGAAAAACATGAAGGGTCATTTAGATGTTGCTCTTGTGGCTGCTATTGAAAAGTTCAAGACCTTGACTAAGAATGTCACATCTGCCCACGTTGGAGTGGCAAGGTACATGAGGGAGCCAATCACACTAAGGAAATTGATGAAATCTTCTGTCTCCTCTAGCTGTGATACATCAAAGGACTACTCACTTGTTGGAGTCATCGGCGTTGAAGTTGTGGGGACAATAGCCAATAGAGAGGAAAAGCGGTCACAAAGGCTGTAAGCATCCACATTCTAGTGTATATGTGTCCTACAATGCTGGCGATCACGCTCTAGCTTGATCCTTGGAAAGGTCTAGGCCCAGGTCCTTCATCTTGTAGGTGGACTACATGATTGTCTTGACCGACCGGTCATCAACGGGGCTGGGGAAAGCAATGAGGAGGTAGTTGACATAGATGACAATGGGCTCAAATGGCCAACGGACGTGGACAATATTGCAGCATCTAAGCAGGTTGACCAACTCATAGACGCCCTTTGAGAGCATCCAAATCCTCCCACACGGACTTTTTGTAGAGATAAGCATCGATGTCTCTCGTGCCTGCCAATATGGCAAGCTCGGATGAGAGCGTGAAGAGACCACTAGTTGTAAAATAGGCTGAATGTAGCCCAAGACATAGGCATCAAGGATGCAATTGAATTAACATGCCACTTATGCATACCCTACTAATGAGTTGGAATGAATCCCATTAACAGCAAGTCCATGTGCTTCAAGGCTATTGAGTGGGGCAGTGGATCCTACAGTGGAGGATGATGCATTAGATGGAGTGCAGTGCCGTGAGGTTTGAACAGTTGACTGCTGAAGAAGATAGCACATTTCCTCTTCCATGCATGCTCAACTCAGGACCGACAACTGGGATTGTTGTCTGTGACTTGTGAGGTGACTTTGGAACAACAACATGCATTGTGGTCAGTGATGCAGAAGGTTGTGGGACCAAAGGGAGTAGATTGTGCTGGGATTGGGACAGACGATGGAGAGGCAGCGACTGAGATGGGTGCTGAATACGGTGGATCTGACGTGGTGTTCGATGTGGAGGCAAGCAACAACCCTCAAGACTCGAACAATAACTAGTAAGGAGAGGAAGTAGACTGAGTAGCCAAACTGGGTCCACTAGAAGTCAAGGGCAACTCGGGCGGAGAGGATACCGGTGAAGCATGTGTGGTGGAGACAGCAGGGACTTTGAGAGTGGACACATGATCCCCAAAGTTAACGACTGAGATATGCCCATCCATCCAAGCTGACAAAGCAATGATAGAGAAAAGGAGGAGCCATGCAGGATAAGTCGCTATGTGAAACATCCTCAATGACTAGATCGTCATGTTACTTAGTGAAGTGAGACGGGTCAGATATCCAGAAATGCCACACCTTGGAAAGAGTAGAGATGCAGAGGAAGTTATGGAGGTGGGTGCGAGAAGAGAGTTTGCCGTTGCAGATACCGTTGGGCAACCAGACAGTGGTGACATAACCCCACATGCAATCAAGACGCAAGTCTTTCCAATGACCAAACCAGCGTTCAAAAGTGGTGACATATGAAGGGAGGGGACCGAGTTATGGTTAATTACCCCTCTTCTATACACTTCATTACCTATGTATACTACTCCTCCATTATCTTAGATTCTCAGAAGTTTACTGGCATGTATACACTTATTACATCACTAATTTCTTAGTGCACAAATGTATTTTTGTTTGAAGAGGAATTTATAATAATTTATAGTGGATTTTAATTTCTTTTTCTACATTAAAAATGAAATCAATGATTCGTAGGGTCACCTATTTATGACCTATGAATATCTTCAGGGTATATTTGTCCCATGTACCATGTGATCAAGTTCTAGAAACAGAATAGAGTTGAGTCTTCATAGAAGAAAAAGACATGCAGTCATTTTTCCGAAAGTCAGCAATTGCAGCGAGCAGAATTTGCTCAAATTCGATTTTCCCCCCACCCGAAGACATCGTGAGTGCATTGGGGGAGTGTATTGCAAAGTGTATCTTGCGTACGTCAGAAAATCTACACAAGTGTATTTGCACTCTTGTGTACAAAAACAAACCCCCTCCACATACAATACCCGACAAATCCCCCATAATACACTTTGAATTCAGAGGGAGAGATACGATTTGTCCCCACCCCTTCTCCCAAAATGTGAAAGTGTATTGGGGCAGTGTATCTTTTAGTATATCTGATAGACACTGTATAAATACACAGGTGTATTTCCAAAGAAAATGTTCCAAATTTCCTTATTCCATCGATCTACATACATCCACGGACTTCATCAAACAAAAAGTGTACTTGTTTTCTTGTACGCACATTGTCCCATGAATACCTCCCATGCAAAAGAATACAAAGCAAAACCTTAAGCATGTCCCTCCACCCCCCCCTCCCCCAACACGTCGAATGTATTGGGGGAGTGTATCAGCTAGTGTAATGTGCATGTGTGGAATAACATACACTAGTGTATTTGTTCACTTGTGTATTTAGTAAATCCCCATCGAGATATACTTCCCAATACACTGTCGCAATACACTTTTGACTCGGGTAGAGTAGCAAGGGCTCGAGAACCTCTCACCCCGCTCCTCCAAAATGTGAAAGTGTATTGGGACAATGTATTTGCCAGTGTGTCTTATAGACATAGATGGTAATAGAAAAGTGTATTTCTGAAGAGAATGTTCCAGATTTCCTTTCACCGTCGATCTACATACATCCACGGACTCCGTCAAACACAAACTGTAAGTGTTTTCCGGTACGCACATTGTCCCACGAATACCTCTCATTCAAAATAACACAAGGTAAAACCTTAAGCTTGTCCACCCCCCCTAAACACGTCAAGTGTATTGGGGGAGTGTATCGGGGATTGTATCATACGTGTGTGTAATAATGCATACTAATGTATTTGTTCACTCGTGTATTTTGTGAACCCCCATCAAGATACACTTCCCAATAATGTGCCACAATACACTTTTGACTTGGGGAGGGGGGGTAGCAAGGGCTCAAGACCCTCTTACCCCCTCCCAAAATGTGAGGCTGTACTGGGATAATGTATCTATGAGTGTATCTAATAGACTCTGTTTCTAATACACAAGTGTATTTCTAGAGAAAACGTTCCAAATTCCCTTTGTCGTTAATCTACATGCATCCACAAACGCTGTCAACCACAAACTGTAAGTGTTTTCTCGTACGCACATTGTCCCATGAATACCCCTCATTCAAAAGAACACGAAGTAAAACCTTAATCATGTCCATCTCCCCCCTCCCCCCACAATATGTCGAGTGTACTGGGGGAGTGTATCACGGGTTGTATCGTATATGCGTGCAGTATTGTACACTAATGTATGTTTTCACTTGTGTGTTTTGTGAACCCCCGTCCTGATACACTTTCCAATATACAGCCCCAATACACTATCAACTTTGGGAGGGGGTTAGCGGGAACTCTAGATCCCCCCCCCAATGCGAAAGTGGATTGGGGAAGTGTATCTATGGATGTATCTGAGAGACATTGTCAATGATGCATATGTGTGTTCATCTTTGTTATGTTTCAAACCATCTATGAACGTCGATTGACAGCCATTGACGGAAATGAAAAGTACAAGGATTTGCTCATATGTGCATTGTCCATCCGATGAATACACTGGTTTCACACTCACCGTTGGACATCAATCGGCATACATCTATGGACTTTGTAAGTATCAAGAAGCTGAAACTTGCTTGCCGGTATCCGCGTCAATTGTTTTCATAATCATTGTGCCATTAGGGGATGGCTTTGTCCCCGCACGGGCATCAAAACCCGTTGAAACCCATGGAAGTCCATTCTACGATCGACCATAAAGAGGCTGTTTACACGGGACAAACAGAGCCCCCCCAGGCATTGGACAAAAATATCCCTTGATTGTCATTCGAACGTCAATGTTTTTTGTCACAGGAGCTGCAATCAAGATTTCGCAAACGTGACAAATGACCTACCGCAACCATGACTAACTTCTCCGCAAAAAAAAAAGGGGCCTCGATGAGACCACACAAGAAAGAACGACAGGACAATGTCAGGTAATGTATAACAAACACATCAAGGAAAATCGTACGTCACGAAATGGGTCACCTTAGAGGTACCACCTTTCTTGGCAAAAGAAAGGGAACCAGTCGGGCCCCGCTATGGCGGGGCTCTAGAGATGTTTAGGCAAGTACAAAAACAAGACCCCAACCCCGCAATGCAACCAGGAGGTTTGATTGAGGTTGGGAGGGGGGATGGTTCTCAAGAACATGTGTGAGAGATTGCAATTGCGAACTCTCAAACCCCATAATTTCATGGGTTGAACCGTTGGGTTAGGGCGGATGTCCTGTGAAACGTAAGGGAACATGCCACGCCCGGCTACCACGGGACCCAGTAGGTGCCCAGGAAAGCAAACAAAAAATCCCTGGTCAGAATGATTACTTGTTGAAAATAATTTAAAGGATATGAGACCTTGAAGGAATTTCAATGAAATTTCCAAGGTAGTATAAATTGAAGTTTCTGTGTATTTAGGATTCACATGAAACTTCCACGAAGCGTTCCTATGAATGGTAGCTCGTTTTCTTGAAACATCCTCCACACGTGTTTTGATTTTGTATACTAGTTTAACAGCGTGTAGTTTTTGGATGATAAACCATGAATGAGAGGACCGCAAGGAACAAACTTCCACACGCACATTATGTAGGACATTGCCATGAAAAGGAAGAGAGGAGGGCGACGAGACACAGGGAGAACAGTGTAGACATCATCGGCAAGTGCATGATTGCACTGCTCAAAGACTGTGTTCTACCTGGGTGTGTCAGGGGCTGAAGGATCTAGAGACACCCTGCAAGAGGTAAGAAACTGAGCAATAGGTCCCATGAACTCTTCACCTTGATCAGAGCGGAAGGTGCGGGGAACAATTGTCACAAGTAAGCTGGGCTTCAGGCAGCAAATATTTAATGGTAGAGGAGACATTGCTTCTTTCGCGAAGAGCAAGCACCAACTGTATGCGAGAGAAACCGTGAATGATACATGGGATAAAGCAACCTAGTCCGCCTTGAGCATGAGCCAAGGGGCCCATGACTTCAACATGTAAGAGTTCTGGGATGAGAGATATGAGAGTCAGAGGGAGAGATGGGGGGACAATGCATTCTGCCTTGAGCATAGTCGAGGCATTGAGTAGAGCGTGGAGTAAGGAACGATGAAGCATATAGATGATCAGGTTGTGTGAGGAGAATACAAACAATTGTAGCAGCATGGATGTGGCAAGGGCAGCAATGCAGGAGATTTGTGTGCAAAGGAAAGAGAGAGTGAGAAATGTGTACCAATGCAGTTGTGGCAGAAATAGGAAAAACTGGCAAAGTTATGAAACAAACGGCCGTAGCACATGTCGTGCTGGAGAACATGGCAAGTGGTGTGGTGCAAAATGCAGGCCACGCCATGGCCGGAGGAGAATTTCATGACCTTGTAATCAAGCATTGTAATAGAGAGCAGGCTCGGCTCAAGAGCTGGCACGCACAACACATTGGGAAGAATCAGTTCCTCCCTAGGACTAGCAAACATGCATAACATCAATACTAGAATGGGGAGAAGCTGGCCGGAGCCAGTCCACACGAACTGCACAGACCAACATGATGAAGGGAGACAAATGTACCACAACACAACATCAAGAGGTGGGTGGCCCCAAATTGAAGAACTCTGAAGCCACCATAGACGCCACGAGAGGGCGGAATGCGTGTGACAGGAACTATGGCGGCACGAGGAGTGGGAGATGATTATTGACAACACACAATAATAGAATGAAAATTGTCAATCCACGGCATGTCTATAGGTAGACAATCCTGAACGTCCCTGGGAATGCACCATGAAGGACTCCATTACACTCATACGCAAATGACCCATGACAATCCCAAATACTTTTACCCCCCTTACCAAGGAGATGACGGTGCTCAATGAGGTGAGACTTAGCACCATAACATTGGCGCTCCTCCTCTAGGGAATAAGGGGTGATGGCAACAGACGAGGATGACCTGTGATACGTGGAACCATATTGGAACCATGTGGGTGGAACGTACGATACCAAAACCTTTTGCGGAGGGTTACGAGGATTTCAGCAGGTACGACAAGACCAATTTCAGGTGTGATGACCCCTTTTGACAACGTAGATTCACTCTTCAAGTCATCGTAGCACCGAATCAAGAGCTACAAAAGAAGTTATTTATGGAGTACCACAAGACCAGTCTAGGTGGAAACTTTGACGAGGACAAGACGCTCAAGACGCTGGCAAAGTACTAATGATGGGACCGCACTTAAGATGACGTGGTAGCAGTTTGTAAATCACGCAACACGTGTTAGTAGCAAAAACATCATCACATGAGGCCACTGGGAATTCTCCACATCTCCTATTTCCAATGGAGCCAGGGGCCAACATCAACATGGATTTGTTACGGGCCTTCTTGCCATTCTCGAGGACTATGACAACATCCTTGTGGTGGTGGAGAGGATTTCACAAGTATCGCACTTCATTTCAACAATGACCACAATCACTATCAAGGGAATAGCGTGGTTGTTCTTCAAAAACATCATTCGGTTCCACGTTGTGTCGAGTGCCGTCAACAGCGATAGTGACGGCCACGTAATCAGTCGTTTTTGGCATCAACTGATGACGCGTTACGAGAGTTGGATTTAGCTATCAACGGCATTACATCCTCAAACCGACAGACGAACCAAATAGATCAATCAGAGGCTTGAAAAAACTTGGTGCACTTTATGCGAGCGCCGCATAACTGATTGTACAACAAATGTATAGACTATTGAACTAGCGTGTAGCTTGACAATTTCTCCAACGGGTGAAACTCCATTCGAGGTTGTCTACGCCATAATTCTTACCACCTCTACAGGACTACAGAGCCAGAGCAGTATTCATGCGATTGACATCCATTGCTCAGACTTCCAAAGCATTTGGGAGGAAATATGGCACACCCTTGGCAAAACATAGGCAGCGATGAAGTGAGCAGCAAACTGACATCAAAGCGACCACGTCTTTAGCGCTAGCGATCGCATTCTACTCAGCTGGGCAAACATCAAAAGGTGCATAAAAGACTTCGTGAAACTCAAACCTCATGGTTGGGACAGTTTTGAGATCGAGCGAATGAGAAGCCCACTCGTTGCTTGACTTGTCCTCCCAGACAACATGGCGATCCATCCGGTTTTCAACATCAGTGAGAGATTCCTAGGCAGAGGTGTCACTCCTCTGCATCCAATTCAAGTGGACGAGGACACGGAGTACGTAATCAAAGACATCCTCGAACATGGACATCGTGGAAAAACGACAGGTTATCTCTTAAAGTGGCTGGCTGACAATGTCACACGTGACATTTAAAAACCTATGAAAACCTCTATGACATCAATCATCTAATGTCGACTATCATAGTTGTCACCGGTGTTTGTGGGCAAATGCGCCCAAGGGGGAGGGGGGAAGGTGTCACTTCACTGACCTACACGAGTCCTCAAACTCTGCATGTGGGTATTTTTGTCATTTTATTCGTGCCACACCATGCGTCTACCTCAGGATTTTGCCACTCAGCCGATGGCATTTTGGTCACTTGTTATAACCTCCATCGATCTGTTTCTAAAGGTTCCGATAAGTTGGACCAGATTGTAGGAAGGTTGAAAGAATTGTCGCAAACTCCATCGATGATATGAAAAATTTTGTTTTACTTATCAATGGAGCTAGAATGTTTTAAGGACGTGCCTTGATGTTATTCCAACCCCCTAACTTCTTGGCGGAGTTTCTCGAAGCGACCAAAACAACATGACGATGCTTCCATCACTGGAATCAAGCGCCTAAGACCCCAAATGCATCATTTTTTTCCTTCTATTGTATGTATACGCACGACATGTTCGACACTTCTCATCAAAGTACACTTAGTGGTAAATACAAATAATCTAGTTTTCTTAGTTAATCAATTTTTCTTTTGCTAAAAAACTCATCCTTGAGAAAAATATACGGTGGGCCCGGCGCAATATTAATGATAAGTTAAAATGGAGGGGTAACATTGGAACGAGTGAAAAATGGGTGCCACCTGAGTCTAGAATGAAGAAATGGGCTTATATGGACTATGATCCGGTCAGAATGCGGGCGACTTGGAAAAGGCCAAATTGACCCCGGGGCCCTGGTTTACAACCGAACCTGATGCGAGGACCCGCATCGCCGAATCCATCAGCACCGAAGCCCGCATTCGGGCACCGACCAACGCGAGGGCCCTGCGGAAAGCCTCGCGCTCCGCGATAACCGGTCGATGAGCCGGTCCACGGCTCCCCGCCATCAGAAGAAGCCACAGTTGACTACATCCTGTGTACTCGCCGTGCAACAAACTGCTCATAAAATTCTAAAACACGAACTAAAGAAAACGACACGGTTCGCTGTTCAAACGATATTTGGTCGATTGCAGCTGCTCGTGAAGGCGCTGACCAGGTCTTGCTGTCGAAGAACCTGGTGTAAACGTGTAGCGAGGGCCTCTTTCGAATGAATAAGGTACAAAATCTAGCTGCGAGCTTAGCGAGTAAAGCAGAAATCAACGATACACCAGTTAGTTCAAACGCAACGCCTATCCCAAATGCCCGGTCAAAGCGTTAAGAGCCTCACACGAGTTCAAAACAAAACACATGCCACTGTAAACACACTAGAAAAGCCCGAAAAGCATAAATTTTCATCATCATAATTTTCAAACATGACACGAATGAGTAAAGGGATGAATAGATACATCTTAAACATGAATTATCGTTCAGATATTATGAGGACGTTTTCAAACGTGATGGAAGATTCATAGAAACCACATGAATTTGGAAAATGACCATGTGAACATACTTCTTTCACACCATCCTAAGTGACTGTGAAAAACATATAGAAACAAAGATATAGAATGGAAAAAAATGAAAGAGATGATTTAGATAAGGCTATATACAGATGTGAATATATAACATGAATGGAGATATGCCTTTACATAGGAATATAACAAGAGATGAAAGAATTTAGATAGGCAAAAGTATGATTATAGATGAAAACATTGATGGAAATTCAAAGGGGCACGTAAGAGTAGATTCATAACAACATAATATATAAAAGGATAAATATATATGTAAACAAAATGTATACAAGTGTTTACATGCATAACATGAAATTCGATGTAGATAGAAATTTACATATGAATATGAATATTGAAAACAAATTATGAATTGATGGAATATAGATTGATATACATTATTATTGAAAAAGATGAATATGTAGAAAACAACAGTAATATCTACATCAAGATTGCTATCGGTTTAGATATATGTACATATACATAATTAGGAAAAAACAATTGATACATTTCTCAATGTACATATAAAAAAGAAATAATAGAGAATAAATATAAACATATACATATGCCAATGTATATAGATATAAATATAGATACAAATACATATACAATGCATATATAGATACAGATACATACATACATACGTGGAAAGATAAGGATACATAAAATGATATAGACATAGATGTACAAACAAATACAAATACACATATAGAAATAGATATAAATATAGATATAGATATAGGTAAAGATATAGGTATAGATATAGATATAGATAAAGATAAAGATATAGATATAGATATAGATATAGATATAGATATAGATATAGATATAGATATAGATAAAGATATAGCTATAGATATAGATATAGATATAGATATAGATATAGATATAGATATAGATATAGACATAGATATAGATATAGATATAGATATAGATGTAGAT
>SZWC01023933.1:18109-30212 GCA_023375785.1 Penium margaritaceum
AAACACACCCACACACACACACACACACACACACACACACAAATTCACACATGCGCACATACACACAAACACATAATGACAAGGCAAGGGATAGTCTTGAAAATGTACAAGAAGTAAGAAGGAAATTCGGTGAAAACCACATTGGAGATTTTGTAAAAAGGATTTTTTGGAAATTGAGAGAGATTTTGAAAAATCAAGATAATGCATTGAATGCACAGACTCACGTATGATACTTGAATTCCTTCAAGTACCAAGAAGTCTTGTTGTATTTCAGTTGGATGGTGTTGCACATTTTGCCGTTGCTTTTTCAGGCGTTGCTATCTTCTCGTTCTTTGTGACGTTCACTGATGATGTTGGTAGTGGTGTGGTTGCCTCTGAGTGTGTTGTGTTACTTGTGTTGGCATTGCCATCAAATACATGTTGAAGACGCTTCTGTGGAAGTGGACTGCTGTCAAAGTTGTTGGTTGTTATCTGCATGGACGACATGCAATAAAGAAAACTATGTACTCTTTATAATTTCACATTTCAAAGACATCTTCGTAAAATGTTGTGATTCTACCATTGTTGAACGTACGTTTGATGCTGGTGACGAAGTCTAGACCAATGTCTGTGGTGTCTTGTGGCTAGGGGAAGCGATTGAAGAGAAGCTCCTCTTTGTCGTTGGCTTCACACAATGAAACAAGTCGTGTCAATACATGGTTTTTTTTTTGGGAATACATTGACTCAAACGTGAACACATGTCTTACCGGTGTTGCAAAGTCCCCATGCATGGTCATGTTGTGCAGCATGAAGGTGAGCTTTTGATCGCGACATTCGACGTGGAACTGCATTACACATAGGAAAATGAGATAAATGTGGTGAAACATTTGTTTTCAATGAATCGAGGAAACGTGATACTTACAACTGCCATCAGTTTCTTGTTGCTGAAGTACGCGTTCACCCGTTGTAGGATTGTGTTGCGATCTTTCAGCGTCATTCTCATCAGTTGTCCAACAGTAAGACGAACTAGTTGACCCACAGCTTGTGTGCCAGACACAATGATGTCCTGCTCTGTTTTTTCTGCAATATTTGTGCATAGAGAAGAAGAGTATGTGATCCTCAATATTCTAATTTGACTTCATATTTCTCATGGTAAGATGATAAGCTTAAGGAAGAGCTACAGAAATGTATTACCTGGCAATGTCACAGGCAGGTGGAGTGCTGTTGCATCACCTTCCGGACGACCATGATCAGTGCACTGGAAAACACCCTCTGTGTACTTGTGCAGAATTTCTCTACCACAGACTTTGTCATCTCCTACTTTGACATTGCAGAACTTGACGCATAGCTCGATCACTGAAATATTCACGTTCATATGGAGTTCAAGCGTGTTGTAGAACCAGTTCAGCATCACCAGCTTGGCTTCTGAGAACCTGGTAGACCATACAGCCATAGATTCATTTTTGTTTCTATCATGGAATGTGTTTGTGCATGAGGGCATAGTAATGAAAGAGACAATTTCATCCATATTGATCCGATATCACCAGAAATGAATTTCAGCAACAAATTGCAATGTACACGTCTTAGGAAAATCACAACATGTCATGTAACATACCTTGCCACGTTGTGCATACTGGGGTTCAACCCCGTGTTGATTGTAGCTTTCAGAGTGTCAATCAGACCAGGATCAACAATCTCCAAGAATGTGCTCCTGTAAGAAGTAACGTTGTGTTATTTGTCGTAGAAAAGGTTTTACAAAGCGTGGATACATAAAATGAGTCATTGTATTTTTATGCGTACCTGTCCGATGTTTTGATAACACCCTCCTTGAAGAACACATCGCTGATAGCGACCACCTTGTCTTTGTCGGTGAACTCTAAGATCGCCCTTGCATGAGCATTCCAAGCTACTCCCAACAATGCCAGTGAATCACCAAACAAGACAAACTCTTGGTTCTCTTTCCCGGATTGGAAGATGTTGTAGCCCTTGGTCCTCTTGACAACACCAAGGGCCAATCCAAGCTGCAAAGAAAGTTGTTCACAAGATAGAAGAACATGTGAGATTATCCTTCAACCGACAATGAGAAGAAAACATTCAAGTAGTATTTCTTACCTGATATCTTGATGGAGGAATGAACCGCTCCATTTGAACTTTGTCAGGGCCATTGTTCCGCATTGCATCCAAGACCTTTCACAAAACGTATTGCAGTGGTCAACCTTCACAGCATACGATTTCCCCATGTACCATACAAGAGAACAATCGTTCCCTGCGATTGTGGACCTGCAATATTTTTGCTTCCATTGTATGACTTGGGTTAGTTTTAATTTGATGTGGAATGCAAGGTAAATGACATAAACTTCAAGGACATGTTTCAGCTAACCTGTCATATGAAGCCACGGTGCCAACATCATAAATCTTGTACAGTCCAAACATCTCCCATGCGTCCATGAACTCATCACAAAAGTGATGCTTCTGTCCCCATGATTCATTAAGATCGGGAAACATTGATGGATGGATTGGAAGTTCAATCGTTGCACCCGAATCATCCGAAAAGCAAACCTTTGGCTGCACGTTGCAAGGAGTGCGTCCCGTAGGTGTGCATCCACCAGTCACCATCGCAAACAAGTGGAACTTCGTGAACTTTGGTTCCAGCTGAGAAATCGGGCACCTCTTCGTCTGCAATGCGAGGTGCATTCATATTCGAATTTAGATAGGGCAATGTAGCAGAAGATATCCTTGGAAATCCACATGTTCAGGAAATTGTTGACTCAAACTTGTACACATGCATGTACATGCACATACATGTACACAAGAAAACACGCCCACACAAATACATCTATTTATCCGTACACACACACACACACACACACACACACACACACACACACACACACACACACACACACACACACACACACACACACACAGAGACAAACACACACACACACACACACACACACACACATACACTCACACACACATACACACACACACACACACATACACATAAACATACACACACACACACACACACACACACACATACACTCACACACACATACACACACACACACACACATACACATAAACATACACACACACACACACACACACACACACATACACTCACACACACATACACACACACACACACACATACACATAAACATACACACACACACACACACACACACACACATACACTCACACACACATACACACACACACACACACATACACATAAACATACACACACACACACACACACACACACACATACACTCACACACACATACACACACACACACACACATACACATAAACATACACACACACACACACACACACACACACATACACTCACACACACATACACACACACACACACACATACACATAAACATACACACACACACACACACACACACACACATACACTCACACACACATACACACACACACACACACATACACATAAACATACACACACACACACACACACACACACACATACACTCACACACACATACACACACACACACACACATACACATAAACATACACACACACACACACACACACACACACATACACTCACACACACATACACACACACACACACACATACACATAAACATACACACACACACACACACACACACACACATACACTCACACACACATACACACACACACACACACATACACATAAACATACACACACACACACACACACACACACACATACACTCACACACACATACACACACACACACACACATACACATAAACATACACACACACACACACACACACACACACATACACTCACACACACATACACACACACACACACACATACACATAAACATACACACACACACACACACACACACACACATACACTCACACACACATACACACACACACACACACATACACATAAACATACACACACACACACACACACACACACACATACACTCACACACACATACACACACACACACACACATACACATAAACATACACACACACACACACACACACACACACATACACATACACACACACACACACACACACACACACACACACTTACACACACACACACAGACACACACACACACACACACACACACACATGCACATACACGTGAACAGATTTAAGCATTCACACGGAGGAATCCCTCTCCTCTGTGCTGCGTAATCTCACACAATGAGCCCCTGCAAGACTCCTGAAAAGAAACAAAAGGAAGGTCCACCCAGGAACCTTCTTGGTCAGCACATGTCATTGGTACTTTAGTGGATACTATTCCCTGTCTCTACCCCAATCCCTACCCTTGCACCCCCCCTGTTCCTTTCATCTACCCCTGACACATGCCGCATGCTGATGCCCCTTGTCCTTGTTCCCTATGCTCCCCTTTCTCCCTGTCCTACACCTTACGCCTTGCTCCTTTGGGGACAGGAGACAACGTGCCAATTGCTAACTATCCTTTGTCTCCTTCATCCTCAACATCACATTGTATTCAATTTTTTTCTTGACTTACATCAGTCCGTGAAGGAAGGATCGTTGGACATGGCACTGCAAATAAAGAATGTAAAGAACACCCGCATTTTGTCTTAGATTGGTCAAACTAACGTCATCACAATGGGAAAATGGTCAGAGTAGTATGTCTCTTGCCCAAAAACCGATGATCGTTCTCTTGATAAGTTTGTCCAAACATGATCGATGCCTGAACCAGATACATGAGTGGGGAAATTGATGAGGTTGCAAAATCCATACCCGCACAATGACTCCCATTTCTTTGAAAGAGGTTTCAAGCTATGTACATTCATGTCACCAATGATGATACTTGGAGCATCCTTCAACTTCACCACTTCTTCCATGATAAAGTTGATTAGTTCATCTTGACTTGTACGCGGTTGACAATAGACAAGCAATACATGTACATCACCACAAGAAGGTGTCTTCATGATGCTGTACATGGCTTGCAAATTCTCTCTCTCATAGCTTTTTGCTTTAAACGTACTATGTTTTGATGCAGACAAGAGTCCCCATGAACCCGCAGATGCATGTAGACTTATGGGATAAAACCAATCCATCAAATGTGATGGATCATTTTCGTGGTGTGTCTCTGTCAATGATAACAAATCAATATGCTCAAATTCTTTGCGACATGAAAGATCTTGCACGTGTGCTTTTAATGAACGAATATTCTGGTAGAACACATGCAGTCCATTGTGCTGAACTATGGTACTCAATGGTCTTATTGAAAGTGGCCACAGAGTTTCTCTTAACCGTTTCATCTCTTCTTTTACATGTTTGCAGGTTACAATATCACTCATCTGATAATTGAGTAATCGGATAAGGGAAGAGTCTGAAAACCTGCTTAATGCTACGTAATACAAGTGTGCCTGCTTGTTGCCTAATAAATCAATTATTGCAGGTTCAGTCAGTGTACTTCCTTGAGATTTGTGTATTGTTACTGCATTAGCATGAGCAAGAGGAAACTGGACACGTGACATCTCTTTATTTTCACTTTGAACATAGAACCGTCTTTCCTCTCTGAACACCGGTGTAAAGTTAGATGGTACATTCTCAGAAACATACAAAGACTTTTACTGCTGACGACGCTTCTGACCAACCCTAGGATTTGTGAATTCTACCCAGAAAAATTTAACCTCATCTGTCAGCATCGAAGCCCTTTTCAAGACACCTGTGGCCCCATTGACAAGGCCATCTGACATATCAATGTTAATGACAAGCATCACTCGGCAACCAATGTCAAGGTCAAGTACATCTGCGAGTCCTGCAGTATCGCGCTTGTCGTCCACTGCTTCAAGTAATGGTTGGTGACTTCTATAAAACACAGCACTTGATAGATTAGCATCTTGTGCTTTACAGATAAACTTCTGCTCTGTACATGCATTAAGAAGGGTCTGGTTGTGGTGTTCTACCTTAGGGTTTGTTGTGTATAAGTGCAGCATGGTTGTATGATCTTCCACATTGACGTTAGACATTACAAGACCTTTAGAAAATTCATGATCTTTTTCAGTTAAAACACCATCTCGGAGATGGTTTAATCGATTTGCAAAATCTATGTGTTTTTGGCGCATAATTCTATTTAACTCATACAGTTGAAACTGCCTCCATGGGAAGAACGTTCCCTCATTTGTCTCCTCTTCTAATTGGTTCAGTTTTTGCCACGCTTGAAAAGGAGGACTATCTTGTACTGGCCATAGTTGAAACAGGTCTCCAACCAAAACAACATGAACACCACCAAATGCTTGTGATTTGTTCCCATTTATCTGTCGCATACGAAGGTCCAAAAAATGTAGCAACCGGCTGCTGACCATTGAGATTTCATCAAGGATGATGAACTGCACCCGTCCTAGCTCACATGCAAGTGTATGCATGTCATCCCTGTTTGGTTTTATGTATTCGGTAGCACGTATACGTAACTTCATTGCATGGTGAATTGTATAGCCATGGATGTTAAAAGCTGCTACTCCAATAGAAGCCAAGAGCAACACTTTAATAGCTCTCAACTCTGCGTCTGGACCGGAGTTGAATAAACGGCACAAACGCTCATGAAGTGCATTTATCGTTGATTTTCCTACACCCGCACCTCCCGATAAGAAAAGTCTAAGTGGTGTACCATGTCTAGTACCATGTCGAATTTCATGTACAAGATGATCAATGAAGGCCCTCTGCTCATCATTTAGCTTTCGATTCATGCAAGTAAACTCGCCATCGCTAAGTGGTGAGTCAGCAAACATGTATCGTTCTATACGACAAGTAACTCTGAAATTGTTTTCAAATCCTGCCCCAAAATTTGAATCATCCAATGAGTTCTCATTCGTCATTTCATCTTCAAAGTGGGTCTCTCTTTTTGCTGCTATCATCTCTTTCAAGACTTTCTCCCAATTAGATGTGCTTGGTGCATATTCTTCACCCTTTCTTTTAATTTCTTCAACATTTGAAATGTAAAGTTCTTCAACCTTCTCTTTTGTGAGATTATCTTCATGATGGAAAGGGACAAACAAAACTACACGCTCACGTCGATATTTGTTGTCATCATTGTGTTGACGATAACTCACAAAGCGTATGATCCTTGCTCTTGATCGTAACCTATACTTTTGAACATCATCATATCTGTGTAAGACCTCATTATCTCTGGTTTGCCTCCCTTCTTTATTTAGACAACTGCTTTGTGTAACATCCTCATTCTTGTCCTCTTCATCACTACTATCGTTTTCGAATTCAGCCTCCTTACCCCTTTGCTCAATGTCATCCTCTTTCTTCTCGATACCATACCTTGGACAGACATGATTGTACTTTGCAATGAAGTCAGCAAGACACGCGTATTCAAGTTCTAAAGGTCTCTTCTCATATCTAGAAATAGATGCATATTAAACAAAGACGTCCGTTGAGTCGGGTGTCAATTTGGATAAATATTTTTTCGACTTCAGCAGAAGCAAACGTTCTTCAGGTGGACTAGTGTTGATGAACGCATAGCCCCGACTTGAAAAACGTAGAGGCAGGCTGGTCATTAATGTGACGGCCTCTTGAGCAGACACTTCTTGGTCCTTTATATGCGCACGTTCAACTTTATGAAACATTGAACGAACATTGTCAGAGGTGGAATTGTTTGTCAATGCTTGAATAACATTCCTCAAAGTGCGACTCATAACACGAGTTCCCTTGCACATGTATGAGACAACATAGTTGGCTACACCATATGGGTGGATGCACATCTGGACGTCCATATTTGCACGCCAGAGAGTTAATACTTCTAAGTTGAAGGGGTTTACATCATGATTCAGAGATTTTCTTTTATAAAACATAGTAGGACGTTTTACAGAAGACCGTACACAATTCTTATATTGTGTAGGTGTAAGATGGCAAAGTTCAAGAAACTCTTCAAAGGTGACATCCGACGATATTTTTCGTAAGGTCGCGACCATGTGCGCATACCTCTCACGATAAAATTTCTTCTCATTTTCAGAGACATCCATCTCAAAAGGTGTCAATATAGTTGTCGCAGGGAAAGGAGGTTGCGGAAAACCAAATTGGCAATGGTCTGTCATTTTTTACTTCTTTTGGTGACACCAAAATGTACATTTGTGAGACTGAAGCTGATGCAACTCTTGTGGCAGCTCGCCACCATCAGTACAGATGTGTTTGTCAACAAACTTGACAAAATTTTCTGTCTCACAGTTTTCAAGGTCGGGTGCATCGTGTACCCAAATGAGAACATGAAAATGAGGACTACCACGGTGTTGGAACTCCACAACACCAAAACAGTCCGTAATCAATCCAAGTGGTCCATCTTTTGTGAGAAGAATGTTCTGGAAAAAGCTTTGACGTTGGTGGTGAAAGTAACGTGCTGGTGTCACTGGATCATTGCGGATGTAAGCCATTCGCTTTTTCATCTCAAGGGACTCCAGTTTCTCATCTGGGATATCATGCCCTGCCAATCTAGAAACTATCCGTAGCAACTCTGTCCATCGTGTATCCGCCATTGATAAGGAAAAGAAAAATGTTGGATTCTCTTTTTTTTTGCCTTAAGAAGGCAAAGAGATCTTTCTTATTCTCTTCCCAATAGGAGACTGTACCTCGCAGTCTCTTGAACTCATTATACAAGGTATTGCTCTCCAACGAACGTGCATATGTCTGTGCATCAAAAAGGTCCGCCGCAGTAATATTGCTATGAGTCATTTGTTGGGCACGCACAAATGCAATATCACAAACAGAGAGAACCTGGCAGATGTAAAACTAAAAAAAAAAAGTTGTCAATTCGCAATGCAAGACATCTATCTTTGTTGAAGATCTCCCACTTCACCATTTTTTATATGTTGTAGATGCACCATGATCACATGTTTCTAGTTGAAGACATATGGATGCAACACGACGCTCACCACCAAAAGGTGTGGGAAAGCAAAGTTCCTCAATGTTATTATGGACAAAGACATGACAGGGGGATTTTCCTTCACCAGGAGCCACTGCCATATGACCTTCTTGCATCAGTTGATAGAATGGTGTGGCAAAAAGTATAGAATGTTGTATATCTGTATCCATCTCATTTATGTATTCTTTGACCTCTTGTGAAAGATTTTCCAAATCTATGTCATTACCATCTAAAGTTTTCCCAATGTCTTCTCCCAGCGTTTTTCCTTGTTCTGTCAAAAAGGAAAATTTGAAAGACTTAAACAATGAGGAATTCTCTGCAAGGTACTTTGCAGCGTGAATTACTACTAAAGGTCTCACGTTGTCTTCCATCACCGAGGACCAAAATTCTAGTTTCTTGTTTTGCGCAATTGCTATAGTGTGAACTTTTGAAAGAGCACGGGGCAACTTTGTCACAAGTTGCACAACATCCATTGGTACAGTAGTAACACCCTCATGAAGTTTATGTTGACGTCCCTGACACATCAACTCGATATTCATGAAAGGTATGCAGGGACAAATGAGGCGTTCTTCAAGTGAAGAAAGATCTCTACGTGAAGAATCCACAGTATTCTTCACAAAACCTTTCTCCACAGAAATTTGTATGTCCTTATCACTTTGAATCGCCTTAAAGCAAGCAGCACAAAGTTGTGAGACTTTATCACCCTCTTTGAGCTCCTTTGTACTCTTTTGAAACTGAAGAATTGAACAACGTGAACATGGAACTTCAGGTCCATCATGACAATCGCGGAGAAAAGTAGTCTCGTCTTTATACTTCTTAGATATGCATTCAATGAAAGGTCTCAGGTGATGAACAAAAACAAAACACTGGTCATCAATGATGACTTTTCCATTTGACATGAAACGTTTCTGTAAATGTGCAAAGCTCTTTGCATGGGCACTTGTCACCCCAAAGTAGTAGTAGACTAGATATTCACGCACGACGGCTGCCGAATATGTGAAAAAAAAAACTACTCCACCGCTTGCCTCTTATGGTGAAAGCAAGTTTTGTACTCCTACGTGAGACACCTATATGATTTGCTACTATGTGATCATCATTACAACAATGTGCATAATGGGCACACGTATGTTTCTCTATCAGAGCAACGTCAATTTTTGTAGCAGATTCATGGCTAGTTTGTTGTGTTCTCATAGGCTGAGGTTTACTTTCTACCTTTTTTTCTCGGAGACTTTGCTTTTTTTCCAATGGTTCAGGTTGTTTGTCAACAGGTATATATTCATTTGGCCTTTTTTTTGCCTCACTTTTTATTTTTTTGTCAAGGAGTGCTTTCTATCTGTTTGAAACTTGGTATTTTCCACCGTCACAACTCGATTCCACTTGTGATGGAAAAAGACCTACATATGCATTTTCACTAAAGATTTCCTTTAGAAGTAAAAAAAAGCGACCTAATTGTTGCTTTCCACTTGCCTTCAAGCCGCCTGAAATGCCGGTTGCATTAGGATGGGTCGATTCTATCCGCCCTTTTGTTTCTGTTCTTGTGTGCTCCCTTTTTTTCTCCCTGCCTACCATAGGATCAGTACTGATTCTATTCACGAAGCGCAAGCGTTGCATGTGATCCACTGTAGGATTGTAAGTCTTGTATGTAAAGGTTTGCAGTGTAACTGCACCCCCGTACATGTGTCCCATTGCGTGGGGATAAAGAACCTCAAAATGCTCATTGGATATTTTAAAGTGAATCACAGGTTGTTTCTCGCTACTCGCCAAAGTAGCATACTGGAAGGAATGAACGTGCGAGCTCCAAATAAAGACATTTATGTCAAACAATTTACGAAAAGCTGAGACCTCATCATACAATCCATGAATACCATTGCGCATTATATAGTCAAAACAACTTTGCTGTGAAGCAAAGTCATATTTGTGCCCAATCACCAATTGGTGGTGAAACTCTTCATGAAACGTTTGCATGCATACCTAGCAATCTGTTGTCTTATGTATGCATGGCTCTCTTTATGGAAATACCATGCAAAAGAAAGGGCCCAAAACAAACAATTTCCATCACGTGCAATTCTTTTGATCTTCATTTTGCACGGTAAGCCGTACAAACGTTTTGTTGCACCATGTGCTGCATTGGATAACTTTTGACTCTCTTGGTCAGAAGTGGACGTTTTTCTCACTTTCACATTTTTGTGTCCCAATTGTGGGTTCTTTGAATTGTCTTTTGGGACTTCCTCTACAATCTCTGAAGACATAGTAGGTGGTGGTGCCTTTGTCGGTGACTGCACGACTTCCATCATCGTAACGTTCACTACAATACAAGGTTCTACTTGATCTACGGAGTTTTGAATGCAGAAAGGAGTTGGTTGTTCAATGTCATGAACATCGCTCATGGGCTTGTTGTCCGTACATGTACTCTCTACAAGACCTTGCACAATTACGTTGGGAAAGTAGTTAGGATCCGGCTTGAACACGTGAGTCACAAAATATTGACGTGTGACATCAGCACCATATAAAATACCTTTTCATGACTCTTCAAGTAACTCAAAATGGTCATTTTGGAGACAAACATGAATCAAGCGTGCTGCTTGTTTCGTGGAATTGAAAATTGTTTCAAAATGTTTATGGGAATAAAGCCATAAATAAATGTCCACATTGTACATGTGCCAGAACATGTACAACTCCGCAACACAAACCCATTTGCCAGGGTTCTTCATAAACACACAGTACTCATGGACAGTCTTAAAAATTCGATGATGACCACTCATTATTTCATTTTCATAAGAACTGAAATTCTTACTTCCATACTTTGCAATGACATTCCTCACTTCTTGATGACGATCTTCGCTTGGAAAAAGGGCTTGGGCCAAACAGCGAAACAAACAGTTCCCATCACTGATAATGTTCCTCAACAAAAGCCTAATTGGAAAGGACACACCGTTGCAATTCTGAGGAACGGAGATGGTAGGATGAGCGGTCGTAGATGATGCCATTGTTGCTTCAAACACCAAACTGCCTGAAAATGAATACAAGGAAAATGTGGTAATAGCAGCACACAATGCGCCTTATGGCAAGTGCACATCACATAGAGTTATGTTCACTTATTGTTCACAAGGTCAAGGATAAAGTTTATAGGCCCACAATGGAAGTGGAAGATATTCATTCCCGCCTCCTACTTTTCTAAGAATCTATCAAAAACTGGCAGACACACACTC
>SZWC01023934.1:13405-25114 GCA_023375785.1 Penium margaritaceum
CGAGCCCCACGTCGAGCACCTCGCGTGGGTGGCTCAGTCAACCGGCACATACCACCTGGTTCACTTGTTACTCACTAACTCTTTATCACTTACTTGTGTGCAAAAAGTGAGTTTCCCCGGATCCATGGTGTCGCCCTGTCGCTCGCTTGCCTACTTGCCTGCTTTCATGCTTGCTTAGTAGCCGCTACTACCTACTATTATCAGAGCAGGGGGACCCACTCCCCCTAGCGACAGTCCTGGGTCCTTGTCGGGCCACTTGAGCGTGGCGGGTGATCCCGCGCAAGCAACCACCGCGACTGTGACGGGCGGGAGTCACAACATCCACTACTGCACCCTGCATCACCAATCATTGCACCCACGGGACCGACACTTCTCCGTCGTCGCCGTCCCCTCGTACTCCACCGAGCTTCGGCCTCCGCACGTCCGACGGTGCTGCCACGTATCGACACCGATTGCAACTGTTGTCTCTTGGCAACGGCACATGCACATTCTCCACAGCAGCACACTTTGCTTCTATGGTTCACGAGGGGCGCTACTCCTGTGCAAAGGACTGGCGCAGCTTCACCGCCGTCCTCACGTACCCCGCTGACTCTCAGCTTTCGCACGCACACCGGTGCCGCAACGTGGAAGCACCGCCCGCAGCACTCATCTTCCACCGGCTATTCGTGCACTTCTCGCAACAGCGCACTCCGCACCCGTGGCTCACGTGGTGCTCTACTCTTGCACACGGGACTAGCACATCTCCGCTGCCGTCACCATTGCCGTCGTACCAATTGACGTCCCTCCCATGCACCTCTTGGCACCTCAGGGTGCCCTCCGGGCAGCCAAGCACTCGTCGTACTGGTGTCTCCTCCCGACACCGAGCCGATCCCCACATCTCCCACGACCCCACGTGAGTGTGCCCGCATTGACAAAGAGCTCACGTACTACGAGGAGCGGGCGGAGAGGAAGGTGTGGTCGAGGATGCGTTGTAGCAGTCTGGGCTATCACCCCAACGAGGATTACGACCTCGCCGACTACTACGAGTGGGCAGACTCGCGGGACTATGCAGCTCACTGTTAGTCAACTGCCGACGACTCCCCGACGGTGCAGAATGAGCCAGCTACGGCACACCACGTGACCACAGACCTCTTCACACAGCGGTAAGCCCACTTGTATCCCATAGGACGTGCCAGTAGTGTTGATGTGTTGTTGCTCGTGATTCAACGCCGTCCTCAGCGGAAGCAGCATCAGGGGCGCACCCCTCCCGCCGTGCTACATCTCCATCTCCATCAGCTGCAGATTCAGCGTCATCTCCATCGCCTGACATCTTGTTTGCCCTACAGGCCGCGCTTGTGTCCAGTACTACTGTTGCATCCACATTTGTAGCCACTGCATGTGCTGCACGTGCACCAGCCAGCACTGCCACTGGCAGGGCTGTTGAGATCTACACCTTGGCTGTAGTTGATCGGGGACCCTTGGCACCTACTGCTGTCAACGTAGCGACCCAGATTGTTGCCGCAGCAGACGTAGTTACATCAGCAGCAGTTGCAGCGGCCAATTGCGCTGTTGACTCCATTAACACCTCCACCTCACAGGTATCTTCCTTGCCCTCATGTTCAACATTGGTGATACGCCACATTCACCTGCTAGTTTTGACCACTGCATCCATCTCCACCCTGTCAGCTGCAATGTTGACAGGAGTAGCTTGCCTCATCGTCTCCTCCTCTGCTGTTGTTGCAGTGGTCGCCTCCTCAACTGCGGCAACTCTTCCGCCACTGTTCTCACTACGCCGTAGTGCTTGGTGAGCTTGATCTCTCCCTCTCCTCCTGCCCTTCTTTGTGTTCATGTGTCTTGTGCGACCAGGTTGTTGCCTTGCAACAGACTTCCACGCACCCATCACACATCTCCCACGCCCACTCGGGCTAGGAAAACTCTGCCGAAATTTTCTTGCCAGGGTTGACCCACTGGCAACATGCCAGTCGACGATGACCACTACGCGGCCTTGCAGGCTGAGTTGCAACGTGAGCGCGTTGCCCTTCAGGCTGCGCTCACTACATAGCACGCTGCTGAGGACAAGCTGCGTGCTGAAAAGGCTGACCAAGAAACGTTTGCAGACCACACTGCTGATTTGGTTCTTAACCGCCTTCAACCCACCTTGCGCACCACATAGTATGCTGGCATTACTGCTGCATTCTCCACTTCTTCCGCTTCCGCATCCGATACTGCTGGCTCATCCTCCTCTGACCCTCTCGTAGTCGCCGTCGCCGCTGGCACAGTCACAGCCAAAGCACTCATCCCCTCAGTGCAGCGCAAACCTGACGTTGACTCAAACCCACCCCACTTCACCTTTAACCTCACCTTCCATTCCTGGGAGGTCCGTTTCAGTGCCTGGGCGGAGGGGGAGCAGCTTAGGGAATAATACCATGAGCCAAACCCCTCTGCTAATCCATCTTTCGTGCTTGTTGAATCTAAGTCTGCATGCACTGTCCATGCCCTCATTCGTGGCGGACCCGGCAATCTCACCGACGAGATCGGGTCCTATAACGCGGACACTGCACGCCGCACCCCTGCTGACCCTATTGGTGCCTACGCACTGATCAAGCGGCGTACGACAGTGACTGGCCATGCTGCTCAGAGCGTGCTCACTGTCCAGTTCAACACGCTCTCCATGCATGCTAACAAAACCGCCGATGCCTACTGGGCTCGCAGTTTGCAACTGCTGCGCAACCTTGTTAGGGACGCCCTAGGAAAGCTCACTGTTGTTCTTTCCATCGTCAACGGCCTTATCCCTGAACTCAGTGACATCTTCCGGGAGGTGAAGGCAACTAAGCTTGAACGTCTGGCTGCCATACCTGTTGCAGCTGATGCACCCCTTGGCATTGGTGCCT
The DNA here is from genome assembly GCA_023375785.1 of Penium margaritaceum. Lineage (NCBI taxonomy): Eukaryota > Viridiplantae > Streptophyta > Zygnematophyceae > Desmidiales > Peniaceae > Penium > Penium margaritaceum. The sequence continues at coordinate 16,276 of SZWC01023934.1, forward strand.
TGTGGGAGTTCACGTCCCAACGCCTGACGGATTGGTGGACCTCACTACAAAACAAACGCATTCAACGCGCTGTCGTTGCAGCAGCTACCACTGCCCTCCCTTCCTCCACCTCTTCTTCTCCTGCATCATCATCCACCACCACTTCCACCACTACGGCCACGTCTCTCGTTTCCCAAGGGGGTGGCCGGGGTGGGGGGGGGTGGCAAGGGCAAAGGCCGAGAAGGTGCCTTAGGGGGTGGTGGCCAAGGCAGGGGTGGCAAGGGTTGCGGCTCTAATGGTGTTTCATCCTCAGCTTCGTCCTCCAGCACTGTCACGTGCTGGAATTGCGGTGCCACTGGTCATGCAGCACCCAAGTGCCCAGTGCCTCCTGACGATGCCCGCCTTGCCTCAGCCATGCGTGCCCATTCGGCCCGCTCCACAGGATCCAGTGGAATTTCCTCTCGCTCCTCCACCTCCATTGCATCCACCGGGCACACTTCATCCTCCTCTTCGATGGCTGCTGCCTACAGCACGACCCTTACGTCGCCGTCTCCACTCCCTCCCTGGGGCTGGCCCCCTGGACTTGGCGGCCCTGTCTACTTCGGGCCCTCGTCTGGATTCTACTCTCCTCCACCATGGGTGTCACCCACCTACACGCCTCAGCGCCCCTCTCCTAGCGTGGTCATCACCGGCCCGTCGGAGGACGCCCGTTAGCTGGACTCCGCCCTCTCCCATGCCGTCTACCAACGACACCTCCTTGATCAGGGAGTTGAGAGTGTGCGTTCAGCCCTGGGGGCACTTGCGTGTGCTGATGACTCGTCTCTTTGTGGTCCGTCACCCAGTCATGTACAAGGTCGCTCCCCAGTTGATATTCTGTGGATTGAGCAGTGGAAGTCTTATAGTCTGCCTTGTTGTCTTGCTACATGTAGTCAGCGCCTTCTTCCTCGCTCTGCTGTCGCCGCTGTGAGTCGTGATCCTGCATCTGTACGCGTGGCGAGTGGCTTCTGGATCCTTGATTCAGGGGCCACTCACCACATGACCTCTTGTTGTTCCTCGTTCGTTTCTCTAGGCCCAGTGGGCTCTGTCCGCTTTGTCCGCACCGGCTCTGGTTAGCTTCTCCCTGTTCAGGGCGTTGGGATCGTCCGCTTTGTTGGCCCTGGGGGGGAGCTCTTTCTGCTTGATGTTTTGTATGTGACTGCTCTTGAGCTCAGTCTGCTGTCTGTCACGACTCTCGACGACCAGGGCATGGACTTCTCCTCCAGCCGCGCCATTGCATCCGTGTTGCATTGTACCACTGGTCGTGTTCCTCTACGTGGCACTTGTTGTGATCGATTGTACTGTGTGCTGACCTTTGTACCATACCTTACCACGAGTGCTCTTGTTCACGTGGCACGCTCTCTCACCCCGGCACATGCACAGTTGCTTCATCGCCGTCTCTATCACATTCACACAGCTGCCGTTGACAGCTTGCTCCGGGACAAGCCAACTCATGGTCTTGACGCCGACACGTTCCCTGCCCCTTGTCCCATTGACTGTCTTGACTGTGCCCAGGGCAAAATGCACCACTCCCCTTTTTCCACCTCTGAGTCCCGCACGTCTCACCCCCTCGACCTCTTGCATGCGGATGTCATGGGGCCTCTTGCCCACGACGCACTCGAGGGGGTTGGTGGCTACGTTCTCTGTCTTGCTGAGGACTTCTCTTGCATGCGCTGGGTGTTTGCCCTTCGGCAAAAGAGTGATGTCTGTCCCACGCTTGAGTTCTGGCTGCCTCAGGCCAAACTAGCTTGTGGTCGCCGTCTGAAGGTTTTTTGCTATGACCGTGGTGGAGAATTCATGGGTCCCACTGCCCGCTTCTTAACGTCTCGCAGAGTGTGTATGGAACCTTCGGCTCCATACACACCCAGCAAAACAGCGTCTCTGAACGTTGGAACCGCACCCTTGCTGACGGTATCCGCACTCTCCTCAGTGAGTCCTCTCTCTCCCACGTCTTCTCTTTTGAGGCCATGTCCTACATGACCTGGGTGTGGAACCGTGTTCCTCACGGTCCTCTCCCTTCCCACGTCACTCCCTTTGAGCATTGGTACAGTCGCCGTGCTAACCTCCGTCTCGCTCGTGTTTGGGGCTGTGTCGTTGCCATCTAGTAGCCGGACGATATTCGTGATGGCAAACTGAGCCCCCGTGCTCATCTTTGCACCTTCCTTGGTGTCTCCGCCATGTCCAAAGCATGGGGCTTCTAGGACTCTGGCCGCTCTCGTGTCATTGAGTCCCGTGACGCCCTGTTCTTCAAGGATGTCTTCCCTCGTGACCTGTCCCATGTCCCTCCTTCTTCCTCTCTCTCGTCGCTCCGTCAGCTTGGTGGGGGTGTGTCTGTTCCAGCCTCCGATCTCCGTGCGTCCTCCTCTCCCTCTCACACGGTATCTCATTGTGTCCCCAACACAGACGCTGCAGACGAGGACTCCTCTTTGGAGCCCTCGTCCTCCCCTGTCCTCTGGCGGTGCCGAGTCCCCCCACTCGATNCGTGTTTGGGGTTGTGTCGCTGCCATCTGGTAGCCGGACGATATTCGTGATGGCAAACTGAGCCCCCGTGCTCATCTTTGCACCTTCCTTGGTGTCTCCGCCATGTCCAAAGCATGGGGCTTCTAGGACTCTGGCCGCTCTCGTGTCATTGAGTCCCGTGACGCCCTGTTCTTCGAGGATTTCTTCCCTCGTGACCTGTCCCATGTCCCTCCTTCTTCCTCTCTCTCGTCGCTCCGTCAGCTTGGTGGGGGTGTGTCTATTCCAGCCTCCGATCTCCGTGCGTCCTCCTCTCCCTCTCACACGGTATCTCATTGTGTCCCCAACACAGACGCTACAGACGAGGACTCCTCTTTGGAGCCCTCGTCCTCCCCTGTCCTCTGGCAATGCCGAGTCCCCCCACTCGATACCCGTTCACGCGCAGTCCCCCGTCCACTCTGCTCCCGACGCATCCCCTGACTCGTCCTCTGAGTCTCCTCCGGTGGTTGACGCCATTCGAGGAGAATCACCTCGGACTGTGGTCCCTGAGCCTGAGCCCTACACTTGTGGGAGGAGGCTTCGGGCTCTCCCCCCTTCTCAGCCCTCTCAGTCCTCCCGTGGGCGCTCCCGCTCCTCTGGTACACCTGACGAGTCTGTCTCTCTTGACTAGTCCAAAGCTCCTCAGTCCACACAGCGAGTCATGCGCTCCAGCGCCTCGTCCTCCACAGCTGGCCCCTCGGTGAGGCCCACCGGCCTTGATGTGGTTGGCCTGTCTGTGAGCGTCATGCATCCCAACTCGGCAGTCGGCTATGCTCTCATAGTCCATGAGTTTCACAGTGCCCTTGAGGCTCCCGTCGCCGGGTACGTTGCAGCATGCTTCGCGGCCTCAAGGCTCTCTGCTCTCTCCCCCGTGCTTGCCACTGTCCGACGGGCTCGTGAGGCAGCTGATGCTGACCTCTGGGAGAAGGCCATGCGAGAGGAGCTCACAACTCTCCGAGAGCATGGAGTCTTTGAGCTTGTGAACCTCCCTGCAGGCTGCAAGGCAGTCTCTGCCCGGTGGGTGCTTTGGCGCAAGCTGAAGCCCGATGGGAGAGTAGACCGGTACAAGGCCTGACTCACGGCCAAAGGTTTTTCCCAGATTCCATGGATTGATTTCGATGAGACCTTTGCACCGATCGGGAGGTACACCACTGCTCAAGCATTGTTGAGTCTCGTTGCCCAGCATGATTGGGAACTGGAGCAGATGGACGTCAACAACGCTTTCCTACATGGAAAGCTCGATGAGGAGATCTACATGAGCCAGCCACCAGGCTTCACCGATGGCATAAACAAGGTCTGGCGACTGCGCAAAGCCCTCTATGGACTCAAGCATTCACCGCGCAGTTGGAACATGGAGATCTCCCCCACCCTTGAGCGAGGTGGTTACCATCGCATCACGGCTGATCCGGCACTCTTCTTGAGTGCCCCCTGAGAGCCATTTGTGGCCATACTTGTCTACGTCGATGATCTACTCATCGCCTTACCCAGTCCCGCAGCTTTCCAGTCGGTAAAGAACTTACTACAGTCTGTGTACAAGATGAAGGACCTAGGTCCTGCACGTGTGTTCTTGGGCATGGAGCTTGAGCGTGACCGCCAGTGTCGCACTCTGCACGTGCACCAGGCTGCATACATTCGCACGTTGGGGGAGCATTTTGCTTCTTTACTCGCTGACATTCCAACTGCATCAACACCGATGACCCCGGCAGGTCAGCGTCTGCTGAAGTCACTAGATCCAGCTCAGCTGGGGGAGATTGTTGATGTCACTGACTACCTCAGTGTGGTCGGCTCCCTCATGTATCTCACCACCACCACTCGGGCAAACGTCGCCTTCTTGGTCAACTTCCTTGCCCAGTTCTCCCAACAGCCACGTCAGAGACATTTTGAGGCGGCACTTTGTGTGATCTGCTACGCGCTGTCCACTGCACGTGTGGGACTATGCTACCGTGCACAACCCTCTGTGGTGGTAGACAGTTACACAGATAGTGACTGGGTGCATAACGGATGCTGGTAGCCACACCGGCTACATCTTTCTTGTTGGTGGGACTGATGTCTCTTAGAAGAGTGGTAAACAGGGCTGTGTTGCTCGAAGCTCCAGTGAGGCTGAGTACGTGGCACTCAGTTAAGGGTGCACACGGATCCTGGGCTCCGCGGTACCCTACCCATGAATTCGGATCCAGATCCGGATTCGCGGTTCCGGATCCATGATTGTGGATCCGGCTTGTATCTGCGGATCCTGACTCGGATCCTTCGGCAGAGGGGGAGGGGGTCAAAAAATCTGGCTAGACGTCCGGCTCAAGTCATCCGCGTAGCACACTCATTTGCACATTCGAATTCAAACAGTTGAGCATGCGCGGCAAGTTTTGGAGCGGCAAAGTTTATGGCGACACGACCGCGTGGCTGGCACATGCATCATGCGTGTCAACGGCCGCAAACCTGTCGTGTCGCCAGCCTGGAGATGGCGACTTGACAATTCATTGGTCATATATCTTCTTATGTGTCGACTGTCCAAACATATCAGGCCATGCGTGGCCTGATATGGTTTGGGCAAAGGCAGCCGTCGATGGACATCGTCGGATCGTTAGTGGTCCGCAACAACGCAACCCATCCATTATTGCGTGACGACGTTGTTTAGAAGCACAACTAAGTCTGCGTCTTCCTGTTCGACGTACAACAGCTCCATTTCTTGTGACTAGCCGTCATGTCCGAAGACGACAACACCCGTCCCACTGATGAAGACGACCTGCTCGAGGAGGAGGAAGACGATGACGAGCAAGAGGAAGACGAGTGTGCCGTCGGTGACAAGCGCAAACGAAGGGGAGAGAACTCTCTCATCTGGGGGTCCTTCAAAAAATTGGGTTTCGGTCCAACTGCGCGTGGCATGTGCTACCACTGCACGAAGGCCCCAGCAAAACCAATCAGCATGTCAGCCAAGAACGGCACCACTGGCGCACTGTGGAAGCACATGCGCCTCATCCACCGAGACAAGTGGCGGCAGTTGAAAGCCCTTGGCGCTGCCAACAAGCTCCAGGAGGCGAGAAGTGCGGTGGCCGATGCTGATGGCGGAGAAGCAGTAGCTCCTGAAGAAAACCCAATCACGCGCGGTGTGGCAGGGATCAGCTACATCTTCAACAAGAAATTCTTTCACTGCATGCTGTGGAAGCATGCAGTGGACAAAAACCTTTCGTTTTTGTCTATGGAGAACTTCTGGCTTGCCAAGGCGTTTGCGCACGCCAACCCCGGAGCAGCCATTCCTGGCCGCATGACCATCGCCTGCAACATCCGCGTCGGTGCTAGGGCGTTCCGTCAGCGCATATAAAAGCAGCTGGCAGTAGTGAAGTCAGCCATATCCTTCACGAACGACGGCTGGAAGGCATGCAACAACGTCAAGTACCTAGGAGTGACGGCGCACTGGATCGACACCGAGTACAACGTGCACGCCATGGCCCTCGCCTTCCCGGCCATCAAGGGTGGGGCAACAGCCGACAACCTCTTCCACCTTCTGAAAGCAGCACTGCAGCAGTGGGAGCTGTGGGACAGAGTGTTCTGTTTCACCATGGACAACGAGAGTACAAATGACTCCCTCGTGGACAACCACATGGTCCCCATCAACGACAGCTTTGACAAGGCCGGACACATCAGGTGCCTCGGCCATGTGATGAACCTTGCCGTGGGCGACCTGTTGAAGCAGCTGCGCTTGATGGCCATCATTCAGCAGGTCCGGGCCATCGCGGTGTTCGTGACACGGACGCCAACCTGTGAAGAGTCGTTGCAGCAAGCCGTTGAAGCAGCGGGACTAACGTACAAGTCCCTCCACCTGGACACCGAGACCAGGTGGAACAGTGCTTTGGACATGTGTGAGCACGTGATTGCTGTGCGTTCTGTGCTCGATGAGTGGCTGGATCTGTATGGCAGGGATGGCGCGCACCTCAAACCAACCTTTGAGGACTGGGAACTGATCGCGCTCGTTACTGTCATCGTGAAGCCNTCTTCCCTCGTGACCTGTCCCATGTCCCTCCTTCTTCCTCTCTCTCGTCGCTCCGTCAGCTTGGTGGGGGTGTGTCTGTTCCAGCCTCCGATCTCCGTGCGTCCTCCTCTCCCTCTCACACGGTATCTCATTATGTCCCCAACACAGACGCTACAGACGAGGACTCCTCTTTGGAGCCCTCATCCTCCCCTGTCCTCTGGCGATGCCGAGTCCCCCCACTCGATACCCGTTCACGCGCAGTCCCCCGTCCACTCTGCTCCCGACTCATCCCCTGACTCGTCCTCTGAGTCTCCTCCGGTGGTTGACGCCATTCGAGGAGAATCACCTCGGACTGTGGTCCCTGAGCCTGAGCCCTACACTTGTGGGAGGAGGCTTCGCGCTCTCCCCCCTTCTCAGCCCTCTTAGTCCTCCCGTGGGCGCTCCCGCTCCTCTGGTACACCTGTCGAGTCTGTCTCTCTTGACTAGTCCAAAGCTCCTCAGTCCACACAGCAAGTCATGCGCTCCAGCGCCTCGTCCTCCACAGCTGGCCCCTCGGTGAGGCCCACCGGCCTTGATGTGTTTGGCCTGTCTGTGAGCGTCATGCATCCCAACTCGGCAGTCGGCTACGCTCTCATAGTCCATGAGTTTCACAGTGCCCTTGAGGCTCCCGTCGCCGGGTACGTTGCAGCATGCTTCGCGGCCTCAAGGCTCTCTGCTCTCTCCCCCGTGCTTGCCACTGTCCGACGGGCTCGTGAGGCAGCTGATGCTGACCTCTGGGAGAAGGCCATGCAAGAGGAGCTCACAGCTCTCGGAGAGCATGGAGTCTTTGAGCTTGTGAACCTCCCTGCAGGCTGCAAGGCAGTCTCTGCCCGGTGGGTGCTTTGGCGCAAGCTGAAGCCCGATGGGAGAGTAGACCGGTACAAGGCCTGACTCACGGCCAAAGGTTTTCCCCAGATTCCATGGATTGATTTCGATGAGACCTTTGCACCGATCGGGAGGTACACCACTGCTCAAGCATTGTTGAGTCTCGTTGCCCAGCATGATTGGGAACTGGAGCAGATGGACGTCAACAACGCTTTCTTACATGGAAAGCTCGATGAGGAGATCTACATGAGCCAGCCACCAGGCTTCACCGATGGCATAAACAAGGTCTGGCGACTGCGCAAAGCCCTCTATGGACTCAAGCATTCACCGCGCAGTTGGAACATGGAGATCTCCCCCACCCTTGAGCGAGGTGGTTACCATCGCATCACGGCTGATCCGGCACTCTTCTTGAGTGCCCCCTGAGAGCCATTTGTGGCCATACTTGTCTACGTCAATGATCTACTCATCGCCTTACCCAGTCCCGCAGCTTTCCAGTCGGTAAAGAACTTACTACAGTCTGTGTACAAGATGAAGGACCTAGTTCCTGCACGTGTGTTCTTGGGCATGGAGCTTGAGCGTGACCGCCAGCGTCGCACTCTGCACGTGCACCAGGCTGCATACATTCGCACGTTGGGGGAGCATTTTGCTTCTTTACTCGCTGACATTCCAACTGCATCCACACCGATGACCCCAGCAGGTCAGCGTCTGCTGAAGTCACTAGATCCAGCTCAGCTGGGGGAGATTGTTGATGTCACTGACTACCTCAGTGTGGTTGGCTCCCTCATGTATCTCACCACCACCACTCGGGCAGACGTCGCCTTCTCGGTCAACTTCCTTGCCCAGTTCTCCCAACAGCCACGTCAGAGACATTTTGAGGCGGCACTTTGTGTGATCTGCTACGCGCTGTCCACTGCACGTGTGGGACTGTGCTACCGTGCACAACCCTCTGTGGTGGTAGACAGTTACACAGATAGTGACTGGGTGCATAACGGATGCTGGTAGCCACACCGGCTACATCTTTCTTGTTGGTGGGACTGATGTCTCTTGGAAGAGTGGTAAACAAGGCTGTGTTGCTCGAAGCTCCAGTGAGGCTGAGTACGTGGCACTCAGTTAAGGGTGCACACGGATCCTGGGCTCCGCGGTACCCTACCCATGAATCCGGATCCAAATCCGGATTCGCGGTTCCGGATCCATGATTGTGGATCCGGCTTGTATCTGCGGATCCTGACCCGGATCCTTCGGCAGAGGGGGAGGGGGTCAAAAAATCTGGCTAGACGTCCGGCTCAAGTCATCCGCGTAGCACACTCATTTGCACATTCGAATTCAAACAGTTGAGCATGCGCGGCAAATTTTGGAGCGGCAAAGTTTATGGCGACACGACCGCGTGGCTGGCACATGCATCATGCGTGTCAACGGCCGCAAACCTGTCGTGTCGCCAGCCTGGAGATGGCGACTTGACATTTCATTGGTCATATATCTTCTTATGTGTCGACTGTCCAA
>SZWC01023935.1:0-35995 GCA_023375785.1 Penium margaritaceum
CGCTCATCGGTCCACCCCCCCCCCCTTCCCCCTGCCTGATTTTCTTCTATCGCGATCTTCGCACGTTCTTATGCACATGCGCGAGATCGCGCCTGTCAGAGCATACTGACAGCACATTCCGGAAATGGCCAGATGTGTAGGACGTATGAAAAACGATGGCCATATTCATAAGACTCCCTGGCTATAGCATTGCAGTAGGTGGCGATGTAACGAAGCTGGCTTGATATGTAGGCCATCCACAAGAGTAGGCCAGATACGTAAGGGGTTAAGGCTAGTCGGCCATAGACGTAAGAGACTCCAAAAACATGGCCAGATCCGTAAAATGGCCCATCGATGTTCGCTAGTGTCTCGCCTTTTTCTCTCCTTTTTAACTAATTTCCGTCGGCTGGGGATGTCCTACCAATGCACATGCACAAACACGAAATTTCAAAGCCATTAAGCAGCATAGAAGACCCTCGGCAGGTTCGATAGACAACCCCCTGCACGATGAGTGACCGACAAAGTGGAAAGCATGCCGCATAAACACACGGGTGTATGCACCCGGGAATTCAGCGTTGTTGGGATGCGTGTGGCTCCCTCCGTCAATACGAGTGGGGGGGGTGGTGGATTAAAACGATGGATCGTGGAGAGAAAAAACCAAGCTTTGCTCGCCGTCTTATGTATTGCGAGCCCTGGGCACCAAGCAACGGAATCCGCCTTAAAATTCTCGGAAAACACCACTTAAAACTAAATCATGGAAGCCCCAACTACGGAATCCAACAGAATTGAGGAGGAAGATGTCGCTCAGGTTCCGGTTCTGCTAGAAGTCGTTGTTGGCGACGACTCCAGCGTTTACCAGCCGCGGCCGCAAAAAAGGTCAATTGTCAATCAAGTCAGTCTCCTATCCCACATACGGTAACAACTTTAATGATCTTCAACTTCAACATTTCTTGTATGGGAACACACTTAATGGTATTTCCATACATCTCGTGATGGTCTTTTGAGGCACTCGACTAACATTTGTGGGTTCGAACCGACAACATGGATACAATCGTCACACTAATGCTTTGCGATGTATTCACTCCAACGTCGCATAAGCACAAACAATTATCTAATGAATGTTGACTTTAGCTCATTTCCACAACCCACAACTATACATCATTGTTTTCATCATAACATGGGACAACATAAAGTTTTAGGTGTCTCACAACCATCAACATCCATCACACAACAATGCTACTCTAGGTGGATGGTGTCTTGTTAATGAAAACCTCCATCATGTAAGGAATCTGTCCAACAAACCACACCCAATGAGAACAAATTGTCATGGATATATGTACAAAAAGGATAACTCAAGAAATAGTTGACAAGAGATGAGTGATGTATCAAAACATGTTCTTAGGTGCTCATGAGCCCTCTTCATGTTACAAAAACAAAAACATGAACATTCTAAATGGGGGATATTGTAAACTTTCATCATAAAATGATGAGCAAACGTAATCAATCTTCACTGACTTAACATCGTGTATGAACTCCACGTTTATACCATGAACCTAAATTGGTAATCATTTCACTAGCACAAAAGGCTAGGTATGGAATGAAAATTTATGGTAACAGAATCTGTAAATAGTTAACAAACCTTAATTATTGGAAAGGTGGTTCATTGGTCAGCCGATTTATACTCAAAAAGTCAGTCTTTGAGGATAAGCTAGAATGGTTAAAGATGGGTGGTGTGGATTGTTGAAAAGCATCAATAACTAGGTTACCTTTGAGATTCGGGTTTGCGACCCTCGAGATGACGCAAGTTTACATGAAATTGCATGGGAGTTTATTCAAATGCACATGAATTAATTTCAAGCACAAGTTTCAGAAGGCAAAAGAAGAAAGGTAAACATGATTTTCTTATGGAATAGGTCAACATGTGTAAAAAACGATTTCCCACATCGTGTGTTGTATTTGTTTTCATTTTTCAAGTGACCTCGCTAGTTAAGTGACCTTTATGGTGAGGCACGGATCCAGGGACCATAAATAGCCTATCATAGTATGATAAACAATTTCTTTCAACTATTCAAACAAGAAAACTTCAGATGTAACCCATGTCCCAACCATAGTAAATTGCAAATCCTGGTATCATAAGTGAGCATATTCACGTCGTGGTTGGACAAGATGGATGAAGGGTCAAGGACCCTCAATCCCCAATGTTGCGACCTTGTGAGCCAAGCTTCTCATCCAGTTCATAAAACAAAGGGACTACTCAAACATAAGAATGAGAGCTTTGAAAAGTTACATCAACGTGAGGAGCTCTAAAGAATGGCCTCAAGACCAAAAAAAAAATTGTCGCTTTTGATATGGACATCAACTACCACCTCACCTTAGCAAGAGAAACCCAAAAGGTAGCTTAAAGCCTTTAGACATCCGATGTGACTCCATACGTGGTGATTCTTTTGTGTTGGTGATTAAAAAAGCACAAGAAACAAAACATGAAGAGGAGACCATCACTACCTACTTCATCAATCTCTACAAAACACCACAAAACTAGATGTTTCAACTTGAGAAACCACTCTTGCCAAAAATTACCACATTCACTACTATCGATGCTAGTTGTGCCTCTAGCTAGAGAAGAAATTGTATGATGTATCCGCCAACTTCCTGAACACACGGCAGTAGGAAAGAATGGAATACAAACACAATTCCATCAAGCATGCCGAAATAACATCACCAAGGTATAACTCAAAACCTAAAACAACTTCCTAAAAACTCCTTAAATTCACCAAAACTTTGCAAAAACGATAACATGTCTACAATTTGAGAGGTGTGACACAACTCAAATAAAACTTTTATAGAGCAATTTCTCTAGCACATGCTGTGTAAAAAATAATAGCAAACGTACTAGCCAATAAACCCATAAAGGTGCTTGTTTACATCATTAGTCCTATACAGACCAGTTTTATACACAAGAAAAAAAATAGTCTATCATGCATCTTCAATTCATGACACTAGTCTTTGCACATGAAACAAGATCCCACATTCATCCTCGAAGACTTAAAAAAGGCATATGATACTTTACTACAAATTCATGTATTTGGAACCTTAAACAGAATAGATCTCCCCCCTCCTCTCTTTACAAGCTAGATTCAATCACCAATACACAAAAGTAAAACAAGATTCCTCATATATTTACATAAATCAAACATGTAACAATAATGACAAGTTTCAGCCAAATTTGTTTCATTGCGCCACACAAACCCTTGAACTTATACTTCAAAACCTTCAAAGACAAGAAAATCGGTGATTAAAGGATGCCCAATGTTTGGTGCACATGCCGATAACACCACTAAATTAATCAAAGATAAGAGAAAATTTGATATGGTTATAAATATTATTCAACTAAGTGCCACACATACATTCTTAAAATGCAAAGAAAGCAAGACTCTTCTTTTCCCAAGAAGGAACTAGTCCTTGACACAGAAAAAAACCTGTTTTAAGAGACATCGGACCAAAAACACATGCTAAGTCTTCTTCTCCTTCGTGTTTGACATCAAAATTATGTTGTGCAAGCTTTCTAAACATTTATATGAATCAGCAATTCTCCAGTGAAAATTTTTCTTTACAATCAAAACAAAATGGATTAGCATCAAACACTATCTAGTAGCTAAACTTCTGTATGACTCCAACCTGGACCCCCCACCACGAGGAATGCTCCAAGAAATACATTATGTGACACTCAACTTTCTTCAACAATCAAGAGAAGATGACAAACTCGATTTGATCATAAATTGCGGGCAATACTACTAATACCATAAGGAGGGATTGTAGTTTTTTGTCCTTTGTACGTGATTAAGGCATAATGCGCAATGATAGCATATAATTTCCTTACACCCTCACACGACATATTAAAAAAGGTGGCGTTTCACACAATGCTTCCCTTAAAAGAATATTTATTTTTAACAAAATTGGCAATCCTTAAACACATGTCACTTCCAAACCCTTGTTTAATTAAAATCTTACATTGTTTTCTTAAAAAAAAAGACAACTATATTACCCCTCAGAAGAATAAATGCAAAAATCATGGGAAATTATTTAGCCTACAATGGTTTCATTTGGAAGCCCAATAATAGTCTTCAAACAAGACGAGCACGTGTACTTCCTCTTTGAAAAGGAATTAAAAAAACCTCTTTCTTGTCAAAGCAACACAACTAGAAAACCCATTCAAACAAAGGGTTCTTCACCTTAAAACACAAGAGGACAGAAACATCTATGATAATGTACTGAAACATATGCCCATTGATTGTCTAAGTATCATCATACACACTTGTAGGGATTGTTTACAACCATGCACGTAGTGGTGCATAACATCTTACACGCATCAACCACCAACTTTCATCCACAAAATGAAAATGGAAATTGAGTACTACATCATGACCACACTTATGGTATTACCAGGTCTAAAAATTACATCAACTAAGTTTTGAGACACACCGATACACAATCTAAGGATGTGAACACTTGTTCATGTGAATTATGAAATCTTTGTTTCATTCTACAATGATACCATGATTTTGTTATGGAGGCTTCATAGAGAGAAGGAACCATAACTTATGACATAGTACCAATCCTTGTTAACACAAAATGAGTTGCGCTTAACATACAAGGAAAAATGGAAATAGGACGCAACCATCCAACCATACACTTGCTTTCTCATAAAAACATTGTGTGTAAACTGCATCGCACCTAAGCCAAAGGTGATGCACATCAGAATAATAGTTGAAAGCATGCAAGTCCGTACAAAGGTACAATTCCCTCCGGAACCATTTCAATTCATCTACCCATAATGCAACCTCCACATTGAAACAATAACACATGCATTCAATGAATGCACAAAAATGACACATACTATTGAAAACATCACATCACTTGATATGATTTGTGATAAAAAAATCACACCCTTCTTGTTCCAACATGGACACCCCAAATTGCAATGGTGGTAAGTGCTCCAAGCAAGCACCTTTGTAGAAATTTTGTCTTGTACACGTAATGCTTCTTTTTTTGTGAAGGAAAACATACGGAATCCTACAACTATGATATGTTACAAACAATGGTTGCTTATACCTCACAACTCAAACTTCACTTGCTAACTCTCCTTGAATTGATCAAAAATGGCCACATGCATCAAATGTTTTTGTATTCTCTTGGAGTGAATAGTCTATGCAAAATGTCTAAAAACACTAACCCTCCACATCTTATTTTTGAAAATTTATTTCTAACATCTATGTACGCAATGACCACTACCGTTGGGGAAGAGCATTTCAGAGGATCGTGTAAAAGCAAACACCAAACCCCCAACCAGAAGGTTACGATTCGTGGTGAAGATTCTCTCAAGAGTGAGGGGTAGTTAGTGTATGTCCCACATAACCCATAATGACATAGGTCTCGTGGGTACCCGAACTGGTGTGGCAATTGTCACATTTGGCATAGTATTTTGATTAAAAGCTCTCGTGAGATAAGGGAGGAATCCCTCAAAGGTGTAGCATAAGTTCCCTCACCTCCAAGGTTGTCCTAGCCACACAAAAAAGGTAACCATGAAAATATTCAGGGGGGCTAAGAAGATTCGTATGCTTAGTTTTGCTACACGTTCACGGGTAAGGGACGGGGGGCTGGTTGGGGGGGGGGGGGGGGAGAGGAGAAAGGAGCTACGGTTGGATGGGCGTAAAAAGTGTCATCAACCCTCTTCTTTGGTCGACATGTTTTAATGCGCTAGCTCAACGGCTTAGAAATGGAAGTTGTTCCTTGTCGCGGATCGAAGTAGTCCTACACCCAAGTGCATGAAGTGTGTATAAGTTGCTTCATTCCAAATGATGAGTCTGAGTACCCGAAACCTTTATTGACCCCTGAGTTTGATCACCTGTCCACGACGAAACTCAGCTAAGGGTTTCAAGCGAAGCGGAAGTATGATTTTTGGGGCTATGTTTGCTAGATTTGGTCCAAGAACATGCGGTGTGCTGAGAAGCCGGAGAAAAAGACGAGTCCATACGGAAATTCACACCCAGAACTACTGGCAGGGGTGAAATGTAAAAATCTCCCTTTCACGCCCATATAGCCGCGGCTAGGACGGAGCGAGAGAGAGACAGAGAGAGACAGAGAGACAGAGAGAGACAGAGAGAGTAACAGAGAGAGAGAGAGAGAGAGAGAGAGAGAGAGAGTGATAGAGGGGGGAAGTTTCTGCAGTCCATCGCTTGGTGCTGCCGCTGCCACGGCAGCCACTTGACAGAGCAAGCGGTCACGGCCACCGGCTATCCACTCCCAGCGTGGCACCCCGAAACGGCCTCATGATGAGAAAACGACATAGGCACGCACGTAGGTCTCAATTCGTGGTTGGACATTTGCTCCTGTTGGGGACTATATTGTCAAACGCCGTTATCTTGTCGTCGAGAGCTTCAAAGCAAACTCTGAGGAGGGATTTCTCGTCGTCTTCTACCTGGAACGATCATTTCTCTCAATCATCACAAGTCCTTGGAGCTTCCTATCGGAAAAGGAGAGAAGAACGCTAGATTTTGCAATTCATACATTAAGCTCGATTTCCGGAGGTGGTATCGCAGCTCAATTGGAGGGAGCTGGTTGCTTAGTAGGGTGCTACCTAAGAACGTTTTCAACTAGATCGAAAGGTACACCTCACCTTCCAACCTCACCTTGTCGTGTTTCTCATTTTTTAGTCTGTTTTATCAGATTTTCTCTTACAAGATGCTATTTCGAGGTAAAAAATACTGGACAATCTGAATTTTTTTCTTACCAAAACAATGCTCGTTATGTGCAAGATTTCTGGTAATGTTTGTGAGTATTGCTATGTGGTGAAAAGGTTTTTCTAAAGGTAATAGTTTCGGTAAAATAACCCAAGATCATGAAAGAGGATGCTTATTGTCGTTTTTATGAAGTATAGTGTGGCCAATTTCACAATGCCAATATCTTTTGGTATCGCTCTCATTGATCGTCATGCATCAACACTCAAAATGAAATAAATCTACACTCTACATCTTTGGATTTTGCCCACAAAATCCTCCCAAACCCAGCTCATTATACTTGTAGTGAATGAATTTGTCGAGTGACTCATGTTGTAACGAGTGATGTAGAAACTAGGTATATCAACCAAGACTCGTGCCAACGGCGGTTTGAATGCATGAAAGTAGTGAAAACCATTTTAAATTTTAACACTATTATGGGAATTATTTCTTATGGCTGACATGTGAAAGCTTCCTAGGTTGTTGACTTACATTACTTACAGGCAACATGTGGCTACCATTCTGCATCATAAGTGGCTTATGACGTCTTCATCTTTCCTTGCACTTGCCTCCTCAATTTTTTCCTTTTTATCTTTTAGTATTTATGTTTGATTAATTCTTCGTATTGCTCTTTTTCCTTACTCAAAAAAATGTGGAGATGTTTGAAAAAGCCATTTCTCATGTCAAGTGCAAGAATTATCATAGTTCCCTTCTCAAAATCAAGGTTCCACTTGCTCTTTAGAATGGGTTTTTTTGCATCTGCGAAGGGAATGGCAAGGTTCACATAAACTATAATACCATACAATACGAGCAGTAATGGTCGAGTATAAAAACAAAAAAACATCGGTGGACGTGATTTCCCTATATTCTAACATCACAAATTGTCCTTACCTATACTTTATTTTTTTCTTATTCGGTTGAGCAAGCAGGGAAGTTGTCGAGCAACAAAGATTTAGGTGAGTTTTATAATGTTGGTACATAGATTCCAATGGACACGACTATGGCGATTGTGTGGGTTGTAGTCTGCAAGTGAACATTTGATCCTTCTTTTGCGGCACGACATGTTAGGATCCCAACATTTGTTGGACGTGCCATTAACAAATTGTAGGAGACTGACAAAGATGAAATGGAGTGAATCATGATGCAACCATATGTGAGTTGGAAAACCTACTCCAACTCAACAAGCCAGCCGAAACTTAAAGCTTTTGGCCTCTGGTTGTATATACCCACTCTGACAGCACGCCCTCGGGCCTGAGCTCCAAGAAAGATGGTGCGAAGTGATCGGATACACAGAAGCCTTACATCAGTGTCTCACGAGTGAGATAGATTGACTTTGTGTAGAACATGGCTGGCAGGTGGAGAAAACCTTCTCTCACTTGCTTTCAACGCGATCCATCGGATCGACTGCGAGCTGTTCGGTGCCTTTGAAACGAAAAAGAAAGCGAGATTACTGCACGGAGGGGGCAGAAAGCGTTCAGTTCGACAGTTCAGCGCTGGGGATTGTCTTTTTTCGATTCAAGCATGCGACTTCGTCATCGTTCACGCACAAACAAGAAATCGCTGTTCCGGATGAATTTGCCTGAATATGTTGTACCTACCGTGGCAGCAACAGTCCGGCGCGATCGTTGCCATAATCTGAACCGAGTTTACGGGGCACTCAATGGACGAAACCTAAGGCACGATTCACTAGACTTCTGTTGAGAAGATTTTCACACTATTCGATCATGCTGGAGACTGCAATGGCGATTGCAATCAAGTATGCAAGATGTACTCGTCAATCCGGATCGCTCGCTCGGACATCATCCAGAATCCCATGTCGTTTTGCTCCTATGAAGAAGAAGAGTGTTGGAACTTCCAGCACATCAACCTATTGAGTCTTCAAACAAGGATCCCTTCGACCAATGAAATCTCCTGCAGTTCTGCATCCCTTCAGCACATGTAAACACGGCTGGGCATGGATAAAGAGAAAATGCATCGTGAACAACGAATTTCACATGAAGTATCATCATTACCCCCGACTTGGGGAAGACAATTCCCATTCGACCCTCTTTGAAAAAGTAGGTTTCAATTCAACCCGTATATGAGAAGTGGGTCCCAAAAACCCCGTCCGTGGCTTGCACTTTGTGGTCCACCCCGTCGTGAAGAAAATCATGGACAACATACTGTCGCTCTCAGGGATATATTGCATACGGACGAGGTACATCTCATGTTTTCACTCAATATCATTGGCGAACGGAAACGACACAAACAAGGTCCCATCGTTCAGGAGAAAACTAAGATAATTCGTAGTTTTGTCAAGACTCACGTCAAGCAGCACTTGTTCTAAACGGTAAACGTTCAACATTGCAATGGTCATCCCTAAACCCCCCCCCCCCCACTTTTCGATCGGAAGTACGAACTTCTACTTTCGACCCCCATTCATTCACACAATTTGTAACGTGAATAACGCAAACCTCATTCGGGAAACATTACCATCAACCTGGTTTACGAGAGAAATTGCATGGCCATGCCAAAAATAAACATGAACCGGTACACTCCCAATTATTCTGAACACTAAAACAATGATAAGAGCCACATGGAGACCCAAATTCTAAACCCGAGCCTGATAATAACAAAACTTTGAAATACGAGGTGATTGATTACAACTTTCTAGAAATTGACAGTGAATGGCACACGTGAATGAGAAAATTGAGGTTCCTCACAAAGTTTTTGATTGGTGAATGAGATATCCTTTCTACATCACCATTTCAACAACAACATTATGATGTACCCCGTTCCAAATGTTCAAAATTGATATCGACACTGTTCAAAGAATTTTGAACGGAGTGTGTTGAATCTACTTATTCAAAAGCCCCATTTTCAGCCCCGTAGTCGAAGTGTCTATAAGGAGGTACCCCTTCAAGGACATGGTCATTGTCTCGAAGTTTCTATTCAGTGACTTCAATTGCATCTCAATTTCAAAATGTTATTTTCATCAAACATGTTTCTAAAAACACGAGGGGGAGTTAGGAGGGGATTGACGAATACATTATGAAACCTTTCTTTGGGTGCGGTTGAAAGTCAAACACACAGTAAATCAAAATTGACACATGTTGAAAGGAGGCTCTTCCACCTTTTACATAGGACATGTTCCAAGAAATAGAAAGCTAGTTAAAAATCCCACAAAGGACACAATACAAGAGCAATGTATATTCAAATGATACAATACACTCCTCTCGTCAACGAACATTGTACCATGTAAATGTAACCCACGACCCATCACAAGGTTTTTTGTCTTCCAAAAGGTTTAGACAAGGCTTTGTCATATTGAAATTTGTGAGGTGGAGTGACCTGTGTGAACGTTTGGAGCAACAAGGGGTTTGGCAATATCATTTCTCAAAAAATTAGTTTCAAAATTTTTAATTCCCAATTTAATTGCACCAACATTATATCTTCGTGGATTTCATGAAACATAGGTGAGTTATGGCCTTTCCATCCAAGTGGACTTCATAACAATCTACCCTTAACCCTAAAACATGACTTCCCAAATATTCTTAAATCCTTTTACATTGGGTTTATTCTCTTTTTGCTATCGAGAAGTAAAACTATGTACGTCTCGGTTACGGCACGTAACATGTACATGGATGTGCACAAACGTGGAAGATCATGCACAAAAAGACAAGGGCGTATAGAGTAACAGATAAATTCTTGTTTGCTATGACATATTGATAGCGAAGTTTGCATGTGGCAAAAAGCTAACTGAACGCCTTCTTTTCTGACTCTCGCTATGGTATCCTAACAAGGTGGTTTCAACAAAAACTTGACAACTTGGCTAGAAATTTTGAAGGCCAACAAGGGTTGACTGCTTCCCGGTGGGAATCACTTTTACGACACTTTACACTGACTGATTTAACATTCTAACAATTCCTCATGCAATGAGAGTAAGGAGTAAAAGATTGGGCTCTTTCCTTGTCCACACATTCCAAGAAAAAATGATTATGATGTAAGGCGAATATGGCATTCCCTTAGGTGAGTGATGCATTCATCAACCTTTTATTATTCCTCATCCATAAGTCCACCCTCAACTGTTCACATCTATAGAAAAAGATGAATTCCTTATGTTGTTGTTCAGTTACAAGTTGAACTATTTGAAAAACAGGAGAGATTTTATACAAATGAATCATTTCTTTGAAAAACTAATAATTATTTTCTTCTTTTTCATATGAAAAACCTCTTATGGAAAATCGTAGACTTCATGGGAATGATTGTCATAATATGGTAGCATGAACTCAGTACGCCATTAATAATGTATTTGGTTATCCCTAAAAAAATACACCAAATAACTTCTCTACATCTTTAAAGAAACACTTTCCATGGTGAAGTCATGGTATGCCTTTATCCAAGCAAGAATCAGTTGCTTTACTAAAACGAAAATAAACTAAAACACAAAAATCATGCAAGCAACCATCATTCATGTCATCATTCATTGTCCTCCAATTCCACTCATACAAGATTTACACGCCAAACAACATGCTTTAGGCATACATCATGCCATTGTCATTTCCAAACATTAACAACATGCGAAAACTCATGTATGAGATGTTTCATTACAAGGCATAAAGCAAAGCCAAAACAAATTCTAAAAACTGTGAATGATTTTTTTACATAGAGTATTCAAAGATGAATGGTACGTGCTTCCTAACTACAATACATTTTGATTATTATGCACAAAAACACAGATCATATGTTAAAAAATTCCATCTGCCTTATTAACCTTCCATTTAAGGAGAGTAAGGTGAGAATATCTGAAAGAATGGAAACTACTGAGCCCCTTATGCAGGATTCACAAGCATCTCTTACCAAAAAGCAATCCTACCATCATGAAAAGGGAAAGAACTTGAAAGCCATATCAACTAGCATTATCATCCAACTTCCAACTAGCTTTCCCTAAATGTAGAAACTTTGAAGTATTAAAGCAATAAGAAACAAAACAAATACATACTTTTTATCACCTAAAATATCCCAAACCTTGTTACAATCATGTGTAAAGATCAAAAACATGTGTGCACTTATTATATTCATCATTATCAAATTGTAGTTATCAAACATAAAACCAAAATACACCACATACACCCACCATTTTACACGCCTTAATTGCTATGTCTTCAATAGATTATAAGTAATAATTTCCTCCAACTATCTGGAAATAAACACTCATTCAAGTATGTAATACCAGTTTTCATCACAAAAGGACATCCTTTTGAAAAGTTAAACCATCCACAAGCTTTCCAGTACCTCCAAGAAGTATGAAAGAAATATAAAGCATGAACAAGGCATCTTGAAGAAAAAAAGAATTACTGCTCCTCTATTTTTTATGTGCTTGGAATATCTATTGGCTTTTTTCACTCAACAAACATCTTATTACAAACTCCTCTTTGCTTGACAAAGAACAAACCAAACACTTTCTGCAATTCAACACATGTTCCACAAAGATCATATTCCATAAATCTAAAATGATTTAACTTGTGAAACATGGAATCAACAAGATATCACTTGTAATCATTTAAAATAGTGTAACAAATAGTGAACTCATTTTAGAAGAATCACTAGCAAAGTGTTTCAAATAATTGTGTAAAAAAAGGAAGTGATTCTCTTAAATTACATGCTAAAATCTACATCTGCCCTTATTCATGACTCTACTCCACTAAACATGCGCAAGTGTATTGTTTCTCTTTCATCGTAATCAAATCAAAGACAAATTTGGTTTTGCCGAGTTGAATACAATTATTGAACAATATTCATGCTGTATGCGATTTAAGATCAAAATAAGAATATGCATGGTTTGAAACGTATGTTTCTCATAACATTATGTTTACGCATGTAAAACAATGGCTTTAAATGCTCTTATCTCCTAAAAAGGACACATGAAAATTCTATGCTTCATGTATTTGAAAAACTGACATTACATGGATTACCCATATGTAAGTCTATGAATCCATAGTTCCCTTGACGTGTCATAAATCATCTTTACTTGTGCCAGCACACCAAGCCATGGGAGAAAACAAAGGCACAAACTAGTTACACATTCTTCCAAAAAGTCTCATACTTTGACTTTGACATGGCCGTTGATTTTCTTAATGTATATTGGTTTGATTTACATGTCTCCTTTTCAATACAAAGATGACATACCTCAACAACAAAGAGGAACAAGGCCATCACAGGCTTCAATTTTCGCTTTACATCAAGGATTGAATCAATGAGATGGATTAAGAAATATGAACATGAATCAAGAGGTGGAAACATAGAGGGGTGTCACCTTCCGTTGTCATCATCATGAATTTGTGTCATCTTAATTTCAATTCAAATGTGCACATATTTGGTATCTTCACATTCACATGAATTGCATGTACGTAGAAAATTATTCTGTGGATTCAGAAAAAACCTCATGTTCTCAAAAATTCCCAATGTCCTGAGACTCTTTTCTTTCACAATTACAAGATGGAAGAAATTCTACCTTATAATGTTCCTACTTATCATTTGCATCAACACCATTGTTTCCACCATGAAACTTAACTATTCTGATTCGTTTTCAATGTCATCCATCATTTTCTCATAACAAATGACGCCATCTACCTCATCTTCCTTCTCAATCTAGTAGACCCATGCCCCTTAGATGAAGAAATTCACACATTTCTATTCCTCCTCACACTTTGAAGAAACATCAACATTGGATATGACACAGAAAATAAATGGATTAGAATGTTTCACCTAGTAGCTGCATAACATGTGGTTTCCACTTGTGAGGAAAACAAAGCATTAGAAAAGTTCATGATTGAATTGCATCCAAACAATAAAAACACTTTACTTAAATGATTGGTTCAAAAATAATGAGTGGTGGATACATCGTCTAGCCATTCCAGGTGTACACGATTTTTCATGAGCCCTTCTAAACATAAAGAGCCCAAATCTTTGCTTTGACTCCCAATGACAAGTATCCACGTGGTAAAGGGATCGTCTCACATTAAGAAAAGAAGCCAATACATATTATTCCAAAACTTCAAAAAGCAACATTCTCTCGTACCAAACCCTTTCTACAAGGAAGGGTTAAAACAAACCAATTTCATAAATGAACTTACTTGGAATAAATGGATTAACCCTATGTTTCAGCATTCACTACAAATTACTAAGATGAAATTGATTACATTGACACAAAGATCATGAAGGAAAAAATAAGATACCAAACCCACTAGTGTTATTCTTCATGAGGGCATTGAAGTAATAATGCAACTCTTTGAAGACAAAAGGCTGCAAAAACATATTTTGGATGGCACACCAACTATGGTATAAGAATTCTTGAACATTGTAGCAATACCTACTTCAAGTCGGCCTTACATTGCTTTGAAGTTAAGCGAGCACAATGAATTGAAGTTCCACAACAAGAAAAATCTACACGCTTGTCAAATCAAAACATGAATTTGAATTTGATGTCTCCCAACAACATGTGGCTCTCATTACAATTCTTAACATACTCCTCAATTTTGTTTTGTGATAGTAATTATCTTCTAAAGCTTCAGGAGGAGTTCGTCATTTCCCTACATTTTGCAAACGGTTCCAAGTGCTTTTTTTCACCCCTCACATATGTACATCTTGATGTGTTGCCCATTAATCTTATTGCATAATGATGCAAAGAATAAATTTTCAAATGTTAAAATGGGATATGGAGGCTTAATATGTAAAGTATGAATCTCTTGAGCTTCTTCGCAATGACAAAGACTAGTAGAATGTTCTTCCATAAGTCCGCTTTCAAGTCTAATGTGACTCTATCACTGCCAAACTTGGTCGTCTGACATTAATTTTTTTTATGATTATGAGTACTTACAAATGTCTAATACTATGCTCTAGTGTGTTGAATCCTCAACNCTTCTAAAGCTTCAGGAGGAGTTCGTCATTTCCCTACATTTTGCAAACGGTTCCAAGTGCTTTTTTTCACCCCTCACATATGTACATCTTGATGTGTTGCCCATTAATCTTATTGCATAATGATGCAAAGAATAAATTTTCAAATGGTAAAATGGGATATGGAGGCTTAATATGTAAAGTATGAATCTCTTGAGCTTCTTCGCAATGACAAAGACTAGTAGAATGTTCTTCCATAAGTCCGCTTTCAAGTCTAATGTGACTCTATCACTGCCAAACTTGGTCGTCTGACATTAATTTTTTTTATGATTATGAGTACTTACAAATGTCTAATACTATGCTCTAGTGTGTTGAATCCTCAACGGAAGGTGAAATGTTCTATGTTTGATGTCCTTATCAGAACTTGTGGAGACTCAGTCCTACTCACTATCCTTATGACACAACACACCTATAACATTACATCACCAACCACAAGATAAATGACATGATAAAAGGCACTATGATTTTAGAAAAGGAATAGTTCTTTTGAATGTGGACAACATATATGTGAATCATGGTATCATTCATGGACTAATGGCTTGTCATTAGAAAAGATAAGCGCTCCCACAAGTGTCATTGATGTAGTGCTCCCTCAAAAACCATTTACCAGTAGTCAATAAATGCACAATGAAATATTAATTCAAGGCAAGAATGAGGGACGCACTTCATATTTCTCCTTAATCATATCGTCAATTACAATAATCTTTCATTGTATTCCATCCATGACTTGTCAAATAAATAGCTAATTACCACTCTTAATAACGTTTTACGGCGTGTCTAGTCCACATGGGGTAGAGCAACAAACATTTTGTGGAAAAAGCCTTTGCAAAGCAATAAACCTTGGAAAAAAAATAACTTTTTATTCAGAATATGTGTCTACAAATTAAAAAACAAATTACATACCAAAAAAATACATGCATATTTGATCTTTTATTTTCATGACTTTCACCTTGCCTTGGGCAATAATTAAGTGTTTACATTCCCTTTTAGTTACAAAATCTATAGTCTTTAACTGAACATTCTTGTCCTTTCCTACTTCCTTCGATGATTTCAAGTATAAAATGTGGTATGATCATTGCAAAAGGTTTTGACACAGTACGTCAAAAGTTATGTGCAAGGAGGCATATTGCACTTTTTCAATCCATCCGCCTAGGTGGCAGATTACAAATTGCCACATTGTGCCTAGGTTGGAGATCAGTCTCCTTTCTCTTGTGAGTATATCAGTCCACTTGGGCTCATTCATCAATAACTCATTAGAATTCTCACCTTCTTTCGAACATTGTGTTGATGCATAGCACAACGAAGTAGAGGAATAGAGCATCAACACCGACATCAACTCACAAGACATCTAACTAAACTTAGCAAATGTTTGTTTTTCAAGATAATCACCATCCTCTATATCTCCAAAAGGCGTGTTACTCAATTCCTTAAGTCCCCCAATTTTTCATCCATTATAACAACATTAAGCATGATGGTACATAATTTATGTTCATCCTTGCAAGGGGAACATAAAGAACTGTGTGAAAAAAGAACAATAAACATGAAAATTTGAGCTTTGAAACCCAATCCACTTGAGCTCTAAAATTGAAATGTTTTCTACCTTCTCTTTCCCTCTGAATGGATTGGCCACATCATAAAAGAAATGAAAAAACAACCACCAAACATATTTCTATTTGTGAGTGTACGACAATTTTTTTCATTTGCAACTCTAGTCGAATAACCAATGTATATTAGTTTTAACTTAAATCTAAGTTATTTAATCAACCAATATGTTGTAAAGAATATGTATTTTCATATAGAAAAACACATTAAAAATGTTAGATATTCAACAAGATGTTGAACGACATAAGAAGGTACCTTTTTGTATCTCCACGATTATTTAATTCTTCATGCTATCACCCATGGATGAACAAAATCTACAAATACATACTTGATTGAATTCATGACCAAATATGCAGAAACTTTAGATGTGATGAAGCAGCTAGAGTCAACAATGTTTAACTTATGATATCATCCGTTATCTTCATCTTATCCACATTTATCTATGAAATCAACATAATCAATGCCACCTAGTTTGATAGTATGGTAGCGTCATGGTACACCAACAATGAAGATGGTATGTGATAACATAATGAAACATACCACTAATGTCATAAAGGATAAATCTTATCAAGGGACGCTGCAAATGTGGATTCCTATATAAATGTTTAATTCTCACTCAGAATACATGCTTTGAGATGGAAATATGCACATGTAAAACACACAAGGGAGCTACGAATCATGATTTTATGTAAATTTGAAAATGCAATTGGACACCCTTATTCTTAATAAGGTATGGTAAGGTAAAGTACATAATGTTCCAAACATGTATACTATATGTTTGATCACATCTCTATGTAGGTCTTATTTGCTTTGTTGGCAATCGATGCTTAAACACAGATCTTGACGATGGAAAATATACAAAAATGACCACTCATTACTCAGCCAAGTTTTGGTACATGTTTTGACTTTCAAACAGTAAACTGATAGACTAATTCCCAAAACACTCAAACTTTTATTCATGTGCGACAAAAAAAATTCATCATCGTGTAAATCCATTAATCTGGTGGAATTCCTGGGAAAAAATATTTACTACTCAATGTATGATAACATATTACTTCTACAAAGGAATTTAATCAATCTCGAATCATTTTTTCTGTATTTATGTGTGGTCAAAGCATTCAGTGCCTCCCAAATGTCTTATCAATCAATTCAAGTCACCATTATCTCATAAAATTGAAGTTTCCTTAAAGTTAAGGCAATGCCTTGTTTCATTTCTTTGTGCAAAGAGGTTTTTTTAACAGATTTTTATGAAACAAACCCATAAATAAAGGCAATATATTCATATTTTATTGTGACTTCTTTGAACAAATGTTAAGGAAGTTATCTTGATATGTCATTGGAGACATTTGTTTTTCATCATACAATGCAAAGAAGACCCCTAAGTGGACTTATATTTTTATGAATCCATGGAAATCATTTGCAATGTAAATTGAATTCATGTAGTTACTCCAAGGGCCATAATAAAACTGCAACATACCTGGGTTGTTTCATCTTATACTTTTTCCAATAGTCAAATACGACTCAACAATGTCTTAAGATAACTAGACATGTTAGCTAAAATGGTCCATGGTGCAAGAAGTAATGAATATACACTGTGTTGTACATCCTCCAAACCATGACTAAAAATCACAATGCCATACTCATGGCCAATGATTTCTACGTAATGGTACATTCCTTCAATCGTAATATAGCCTCCAAAATGATTATTCCTACTACACAAGAAAAAGTCACACATTTCATCAAAACATAGATCGCAAAGCCATGAAAAACCAATCAACATAATCTCTTATCGTTTACGTTCCACAAATCCCAAAAAGGGGCCTTTCAAAGTCTATGTACAACATTTTCTTGTGATAACACTTTCAGGGTGCCAGTGCAAAGCACCCTTAATCCTCACTTTTTCTTCATTCATGAGGATATTGTACCCTAAGGCATGCTTAGGCTTTGTTCAGTATTCCTCAATCATTCTCCAATCTTTAATGATGTATTCAAAAAACTTTTTTTCACCCCCTCCATTCCAATCTTTGTTCGACTGGAATTTCCATTATTCATGATGGATCGTCCCTTGAAATAGCAAATCCTTCATTGTTCTTGCTCTTCATTCCTAATTAGTAGTTTCATTTCGCACTCAAGAAGCCTCAATCCACAAGCGTTTTAACAAAATGTGGTTTAGCAAGCATGCTCTTCATGTGATAGTATGCATTATTGTTATGATCATTAGATCTTACTTGCTTTTTGAATTTTTCTATGTCTGACTTCTTTTATCCCCCTTAATCCCAAGGTATCATAACTATAATGATCATCTTGAACGGCAACTCCTCTGAAGTCCGTGACAAGTTTTACCCATAATGATGTGTGAATAGCCAACCGTGTGGTGCTTTAAAGCATGAACTTTAATGATTCCTTTCATCAAACGTGATGGCTCACGCATGATATGAGTTCACTTATGGGAATGAAATGCATGGAACCTCAAAGGCTTGGCTCACATACTGAAAGGAAAGAAATGCCAAAACGATGAGAGGAGAATGTGGAAATTTGAATAAAAAGGAACTTCAGGCCATGGATTTTCATAATGTTTAGGACATAATGAGGATTTTTAGAGATCAAAGAAAGCCATGACAAAAACAGTGGAGTCTATGCATAAGAATGATAATGAAACATGAATGATGCTTTATGGTTGTAATGGATTATGGATTGGGTGAACCCACTTAGCAAGAATCATGGTGGCATTATGGTTCACGAATGTTGCATCAAGAAGTTCACATGGAATCCAAAAGATTAATGAATGGATTTTCAAGTATTTATGTGGAATGTAAAACATAATTAGAAACAGAGGTTGGAATATGGATTATCTTATGTTTTGTGCATGGGGTGACACTCCGAACCATTGTTAGGAAATCTATGCAATCCATTGATTTTGGAAGGATTTTTATCCATTTTTATTTAGAGTCAAATTTACTAAAAATCAATTTTTATTGGAAATAGGCTTAGAATTAGAGGGATACTATGTCGGAATCATTTGTCCTTTTGGAAAGGACAAAGAACGTACTTGTGGATGGCTTTCCTTACTTTGAAAACGTTTTTAGAATGGCCCAAACAATAAAAAACCTGATTTATTGCTAAGGTCGAGCATTATTCGTAATGAAACACCCAAAACCATCTTCGTGTGTACTTCTTGGCACAACGGGGTGAGTGACTTTCTACGCCTGATCGGCAATAACAACCAAACTTGTGTAAGCCTTTGTAATGATGCCCTTAAATTTTTTAACTTATTGTGAATTTTGTTTATGAAAAAAATCTTCATTGCACGAACTCTCAAATAAAATTGTCAAATCTTATCCAATTTTTTCACATGGATTGTTTTCCTCGCCTTTTCATTTGTGAGCGTAAACGGCAACAAAAGCATACATTCAACCCGTGGTTAGATGTGGAACCTCACGTATCTTAAGTGAAGCTGAGACGTACTTGTGTGGAATGTATCTTTTTATATGCGATTGATCTGATAGCTTCGTGATGGCTTCAACAATCCTTGTTTGTCCCAGGAACAGCAAAACTAGACTTTTTTGTGCTACCGGATTTAGGACGATAAGGTATTGAAACCAGCTGTGTTATGAGTTTTTCTGACCTGTTCAACCAGTACATATTAAAGGATTCGTCCTGTGGTCAGGTCATCGGCTCCCGTCAAGCCAATGATGATGTGGGATGATGCCGATGCCCTCCGGCTTTTCACCCCGGCTTGCTGATGCGGCAAACATGGCAGTGCGCGCAGCACCCACATGCCGTGGACGCTTCACCACACCGTAGACGCGTTCGGCGCCGGAACCTGCGACAGCACAGCAGGACACTTAATACTACAGCCGTGGCACAAAACCCGATTCTGGTCGAAATAGACAAAAAGAATGTCCCTCAATGTTCATATTGTCTCACTCAACGGATCGCACGAGGCATGTCTTCCTTCTCCGGCTTTGAACAGGACCCGGCGCCTGCGATGATACGGTCAGACGGGGGATAGCGGCCGCCTTAGGAAACGAAGGACCCGGCTGGACCGTCACGAATAAGCTCAATGGATAGAGGAAAATTGAAACAAGAAGACAGCCCAACAGAAAGCGCAATTGTGGACAAGCCAAGTACATGAATAACTTGATGCATTACTTTCCAGGACACCTTCATATCTAAAGATACAGATTAACCGTCCACACCCCTGAGATTAGAAAACTGACTGCGCAGAGCTATGTTCCAAGTGCTCATTATACCCATGCAATGAATATGATTGAAGGTTTATATCTCAGGTAATACCTTGTGCCAAAATATTCAGTAATTTTAATCAGAATTCGGGCAAATGTATAGAAGGTCTATCTGAAGAAATACTCTCTTCCTCATTATTATTAGGACACAATTGTATTGCAATCAATCTCTACTAATTATTTCTCTACAAATTAATTGAATATCCTAATATAACAATCATCCATCTTCCTAAGGTTCTTTTTTTCCGAAAATAATTGTCTTTTTTCAATAGGTGAGCTAAACATATTAGACATTACATGGCTAGTGCCATATGGCAGCGTCCGATGCTCCAAGGGTCTTTTGTGTTTGGGTACTCATAATTAATGGCTTGAAGTTCTCATGCCCTAAATTAGCTTGGCTACAATCTTGCAACCCAAGGATATTGTTACAAATTCGAACATAATAGGAGAACCTAAATAGTTTGACTCCAACATGAACACTTGAAGGACGGATCAATCTTCACCTAAGGGAATTAAGCGAGCAGCAAATGCCATATGGTTGAAGCGAGGGTCTTGACCTTGCTAAGGATGGCTTGAGGTTTGAAGGACCTAAAGCATTGCAATTTATTCCTTCTTCATTAGTGATTGTGTCCTAATCTGATACATTATTCCTCCCACCTATCCAATGTGATGATTTGGACTATGTGTTAGATTCTACTTTTGGCCTTCAACGCACCATGCTAATAGAGCATAATGATTGACAAACAAAAATAATGACAACAACCATATTCATAACTTAAAATCATTTGAGCTTTCCAATTTCATTTTTCATTGTTTTGCCACATCATTAAAGAATTTCTTATTTTATTTCTTCACCTTTACACTGTAAATAATTTGCTTTTTCTGATTATCATGCTAGAAGATATAGCTAACTGTGGTGCAAAACATATCAAGACAATCGTGCACTTATGTTTAATGTAGAATTTGACCAATTTTTGTTTATGTACATGAACAAAAAGATCACTAAAATCATCATAATTACAAATTCATCTCTAAACCCCCTCATCAACCCCCCCCCATCTCATCAACCCCCTCATTAATGAAAAAATCTTCAATATCTCATGTGCTTCACAATGAAACAAACCAATTTTTCTTTGAAATTATTTTCATACTCTATTTAAATTGAAATGGAGAAATCAAACATAAGAGGAATCTTTATGTGCAAAAATGGTACTATAAACATTTATTCATATCTTACTCCATACGTATTTTTTGGAATGAGGATAGGTTACGGCAAAAAATCTTTGTTTGAAAGATAGATTTTACGTTGGGTTTTACATGGCATCACACAAAAATCATAGTTAATTGAAGTGGAAACATAACGTTTTAGTCCTTGGTACGAGTGGAGTGTCTTGTAAAAAAACGTTTTGCTACTTATATTCGTACACATGATTCTTTCAGTTGAATGCAATAAGTTGCACTCACCAATCATGCCTTTACGGGCTTACTTTTGTTTTGTAAGAGATACACCTTGATTGCTTTTATGAATTCCACTCACCTTGAAAGATTTTTTATAGTGGACGTGGCTTTCCTTGTGTTACATCCTTCACATACACTAGTCCTTAAAATCTACAAGTGGTCATTTGTTTTGTTACATTCATGGCCTTTCCGTGTTTACCTTTAGATGTTTGTGATATTTTGACGAGGGCATTTCGGCCAATTGTCCCTAACCTTCAATGTTCATTTCCAAGTCTAACAACTTCCACCGCCTTCGATGAAGGTCGAAAGTAGTTTCATGACCTCTACGTATTCATGTTTTTTTATCCACTTTTTGACTTTACTAAAATCTTGAGGAAGATGCACTGCGATATTCTGAAAGCCTCTTGACTTCTCAACAGACCTTCTTTAAGCAGCATATCATCACGCGACCTCGCACGCATAGATCGACTTGATTTCACAAAACCCTAAATATGCCTAATTCTCATTCTTGGCGATGTGTGTATGTGGTGGATTCACAAGACTCTTGTCATTGGAGTAAACGTACTACCTAATACAAATCATCCATTTGTCTTAAATCCTCCAACTCCCTTTCCTTTCGTATCTCATCCTTCTGAACTACCTACGTTCCGCTCGATGTAATACCTTACACTAGAGGGACGTATTCGTGTGCTCATTTGCACTTGTAGTAGTGACCATGGAACAAAGGCCTTCCCTTTGTCAAGGGGCTCCTCCCAATGGCTCTGGATCAATGGCTCATGGGTCGTGATGTGTGGCGAAGAGGACGGTGGAAGCATTATGACACGTGTCCAATCAAACCCATCTTGTATAGAACCCCGAACGTCAAACTCGCGGACGATGGTTCGGTACTAAGTTAAGTGGACTGGAAAGTCACCAAAGTAAGAGTTGTAGGAAGGGAGCCTAGTTCCACATTCAAACGTGGTGTATCTCTTTCGTTACTTCAGTTTTTGGCATGTTTTTTGTTTCATTTCATTCGGGGGTGGGTTTATTTTGTCAGGTAATTCGTGTAGGAAACATTTATATTTCAAATGATGACGTGCGTGTCCTGTTTAGTTGAATTCTCTGAACGTTCATTTTTCTTTTCTCCAGACACGTTCGTCAATTTTGCTACCTGTAGTGGATGATCGATTTGGGGTTGGAAAACGTTATCTAGGCACTTCGAGAATCTCATGCTATCCGCGAGGCTTACTACGACGAGTCCTGGAAACAAAAATTAAACTGTTTGGTTTCCTTACGCACTGCGAAGTAGTCGCTAGTTCGCAATTCCTGTCCTCCGTGCCAACTTTTAGCGAGCTTTGAGCTTCTTTCATAGTGCAAAGATTCGATAGGTTTGCTCTCGCGTGCTAACCCATTTGAGTGACCTTTCGTTGTTACCAAAAGCCAAGCGGAGCAAGCGCCGGCCCATTTTGTCGTCTTCGGTCTTGATCTTCCGTTATATCCATTTTCCATTCTCCTTGGCGTCTATACTCGTCTTGCGTATTGAAGATCGAGTTGAGATGCCGTTTTTAACCCACGGCTAAAGCGTTACGAAGAATAATCATGGATAAAGAAGAAGAAAAAAGATGGAGAAGAAAAAAAGCGCACAGCCTGCTTCAGTTCGTAGTGTTCACAAGATTCTCGCATAATTGACTAGATTATTACTACTACAGTCAGTTCATGTATCCGGACAGCTCCTCAGATTAGGGCTTAACGAGAGGCGATCGGATTGTGAACAGCAGGTACTTATGAGTTTTAGTGTCTGTTCTGTCTATAGCGTGGGCCGGACTCTCCACAACGGGTTCCTGTTCATTAATGTGTGGGACGGGATGGTTTGGAGAACACTCGACCACCAGGGTTTGGGCCTAATGGGCCAAGCTTCTCGTACCAATTATTTTCAATATCCATGTGATAACTAAGACGACCTCATTACATGAATCCTATGAAATTCGGATCTTACTCTGGATAGACATGAAGAAGTTCTTTACAGGTACGATCCAAAAAACTAATGATCTCAGTACGATGGACTGACTTTAAGATAAAAACCATCACCTACTTTATTACATGGGGTATATGGAGCACCAAAAAATTGCTTCTATGCATTGTTCTAAATCCTTACGATGTTAACTCTAGATCCTTCTGTCCATGATTGAGAAGTAGTCTAGATGCATGACGTTTGAGCACATGGCATCCAATCTTACATGCAAGAAATTTGTCCACCTTGCAAACTCAAGTAGGTGATCCAATCCTTTCATGTTTCCTTACTCCATACTCCTTGTTTGTAACATTCTAGTCGTGGCCACAGTCGAGTACACATGAACATACGCCATGTACTGGAACATTTAAAGGCAAAGATAATAAGGTGTCTTTGTTCTTGATGAAGTAAATCCGATGTGCCTTGTACTCAAGTAACATTGGTATCTTAAAGCTTTTACTTAGTCTTCTTTGATTGAATTGACAGCCTTGATGTAGTTAAGATGGCATTGGATTACAAACAACTCGCAATAATGGTGGATGTTCAACATGTGAGCCACTCAGCTTCAAGGGGTGTCCACCATACAAGGGTGGATAGTCGCTCACTCAACATGGCTCGAGCATGGTCCCTAGTGCCATGGTCAAGAAAATGCATTAGTTTCAGGGTAAAAGATCCTCAAGCACTACATTTTCGGCCTAGTGAGTCGGTATCTTTGTAGGTGTTATAACGACAAGAAAAAAATTACCCCATTGGGCTAAAGCTACAAAGATTGGGGGCATACCACCCATAATCTATCTTGTCGGCTATCCAAAGGGGACCAATTCAACTTGGTATGCACTAGCCTATCATTTCAATCATTAATCTAGTATCAACATGCTCATGTTACAACACCAATTCTCAAAATTAACTCTTGAATGAATCCAGAGTGGGATGAGTGTAGCGTGGCTTCCTCCATGTGACTCAAATATGATCCCATATGTTATGCACAATACCATATTTAGTTTGGAAGGTCACAAATCCTCAAGCACTATGGTTCTGGTCAAATCATTTGCGCTTCTTGTTGGTTTATTTCTGCGTATAGTCACTGGAAACCCAACCTTATTAAAAAATTCATTCTTGTTGAAATAAAAATTTGACCCCATCAAATCTGAGGATCAAGTACTCCGAACAAGCACACTCGGCCTCCACTAAGTTGTATCACAAATCTTTGTGTCCCAACCATAAGAGCGTTTGTGTGACACGATAAATGATATGTTTTTTGAAACTGATAATCGAATGTAAAATTCATTTGACAGTATCAAAATTAAAATATAATCAACGCGGACTTTTCTCCTTCAATTTCACATGGAAATGTGTGTTGTTTTTCCTTCCATTCCTGGATAGTTATGAAACTCCATATTTGTAATGTTTCCACATAAAACAAATTCCATTTTCCAAATCTTTTGGATTGTTTGGCCCAAATTTCCCTACTACACAAAAAACAAGTCCCAACCGTCCTTAAGCCAAAGAAATCAGTTGTTTGCACCATCGAAGCAGAAGAACAAGCCACCTTTATCCCTCAAACAAAGACATATGTTAAAGGTTAGGAAATTTTCACAGTTTTCTTCTCTTTCTTCTTACAAAACAAGTTGTCCAAAATGCATGGTTTGCGTCCTTCACATGCTTATGCTAATACTTTGATCATTAGAATTATGATAAAACGGAAAAAACATGTTGGCCTTGTAATCTGCCAAATTTAGTCTCCTTGGCTAGCCGCGCCCACCTGTCTAATCACAACTATGGATCATAAGGACCCCAATTAGATGTAGGGTAAGAGGAAGATGAGCCTGTGATGGGGTGGATTATAACTGTAGAAATGTCTAATGACAATTTACAACAATCTCTTCTCCCCCTCCTAATGGCAATGGTGGCCATCCATTGTGAGGGTTGTAAATGACTTGTCTATCCATGGTAAAGATGTGACGTGTGATTTTGCTTGACTAAGGCAGAGTTTGGTGGGTGGATCCGACTTGTTGTTCCCTGTCATGGATTTATGGGTCTTCTTACCCATAGGTTTGAGTGGATGAAGATATTTACTTCGACATCATAGAGGATGTTGCTTCTTAATCTATAGTATGAGAGAATAACGCATTTTTTCCTTGGGCTATGGACGTACTTCTAATAAAGAAACCCATAGTGAATTTTTCACCATCTATACATTTCTGAGACTAAATGGCAAAAGAGTCATGGAATGAGGTTTACATGTCATACTTTCACAAACATCTTATAACTCATGTCGTTACTTGAATCTTGAAAAACACCGCAATGATAATCGATTTCAACCATGTAATTAAAAATCATAAGCATTACGTGGAATCGAGGTTCTTTTCATTATTGCAAGACATCTACACCGTTGAATAAGTAATGAAGAAGAACAATGTATTTGAAGATAACATGTGAAGAAGTTGTATAGTTTCTAGTCTCACATTTCCACGCATTAAATATATGTTCAAATTCACATGAAAAGGCTCCTTCAACCTCACCAAAATGCGATTTGATGTCTCAGCCCCATGACTTGACTGGCTTCATTATGTTCATACTACACATGGTGGACCCATTGCTTAACATAAACATGGATTTGTAGAACAAAAGCATGTTGCAATCAAGCCTGCGTATATCCTCAACATAAGGCATGTTTTCTAGCATACATGTTATTTCTATGGTTGAGATGGTCTTTCAATATCCATTGCTCACTTTAGGCATGCGTTTTAAGTTGCAAATCTCCAAAGAAACTCTTACTAGCTCAGTTCTTGTTTCACGTTACTCCTACCCTAGTATTAAAACGATGCTATGGTCCAAGTTCGAAGTGGGCATGCCATGAAAAACCATTAAAGCCATTCTTTCTGGGCTACATGTTCTAATCCGTTCCAAATGAAATCCATATTTTCTTCACCAAGGCACATCAACTAAAGCGGTCGGAATGCTACTTGGCCTCCTTTGACTACACTTTCTGAGGGTCACCATCATTCTGAAAGTAAGTACAAAATAGTCCTACGCCACTTCACTTACACAAAAGTTAAATGTTATGTAAAGTTGTTCAAGGATAATTTTTCCATTGATTTTGCATCGGAATGATTGTTGTTTGTTAATTTGGAGATTATAATGAGAGGAGTTTTTTGGAGAGCATGCCTCCTAGACAACAGAGATATGAGGATTGAACCTTAGGAGACATGCTCTCCTAGGAATTTAAACAAGCCAAGAGCTCAAGCAAATGGAGAGCACTAAACGAAGCTCTTATCTTACGATGCATCAGGAGGTTTCATTTGACATTGAACAAATGGAACTCCAAGTAATAAAAAATAGGGAGAAGTAAGCCAATAGCTTGTTGAACACGTTTTTTGCTTAACAATCAATCCACACACCACTCTCTAAAGTCAACTCTCCACTATCCACTCCCAACTCTCTAATCCCTTGTATTTTATCATCTAGCTATGAACTGTTGAAGAGGACCAAGTACAAAAGAAGATGAAATGTCTACTTGCTAATAGACAGTGTTGGGAAACATAGGTCCAAAGGGGTATGAATAGATACACCGTTATCCCTCCCGTTCACCAAGAAAGAGAGGGTTGCTCTCCTCTTCTTCTAAATCATAAGGAACAATGAATGAAGGTGAAGAAGAGGGGATACTCCTCCCTTGTCTTGCAAGAGGGTCTGTGGCCAAAAGGGGGGATTATTTTTCATCTTCCTCTCTTCTACCCCAGGTCGACTGCCTAAGGTGGAAAATAAGGGAGGTTTATCCCTATCCCTCGTGTCATGAGTGCTGCTAACCCAGTGGGGAGGAGAGGGGGTGTTCACCCTCTCCCTCCCTCTCGTGTGGATTTTTGACTTAAGGAGGAGGGGAGGGAGACTTCTCACTCCGTTCCCCTCTTGTAAGCGCCGACCATACAAGGGAGATGAGCAAGAGCAAAGTACCTCTTTCCACTCTCCCTCTTCACATGGATCAACGGTCTAAGAGAGAAGGGAGGGAGAAATTTCCTTCGCCTCCTCTATTGTAAGGGAGGCTTAATGGGAAGGTTGGGAATGCTTCTTAATCCTTAAATGAGGGTTTATGTCCCATGGAGGATGATATGGGACATTCTCCCTCTTCTTCCCTTTCATGTGGGCCAACAAGGAAGATAGGAGATTTCATCCATGTCTGCCATTGTAAGAACCCAAAGGAAGGACATGAGGCTCTCTTCCCACGGCATTATGAGGTCGAATTACCCCAAGGCAAGGAGAGTTAAGTATGAATGTGAATCTCCCTCCCCCTTTGCTCATTACGTAAAACAACTTAGAGCCAAAAGATAAATGTTACTATATCTTGCAAAATGATTCAAGATGAGTGGAAAGGAAAAGAGAATAACACATTCACTTGTTTGTCTGCCTTGTTAATAAATATTAGTAGCGTAGTAGAGGCATCATGGATGCTGAAACAAAGGGTTAGACTT
This sequence comes from Penium margaritaceum, assembly GCA_023375785.1. Taxonomy (NCBI): domain Eukaryota; kingdom Viridiplantae; phylum Streptophyta; class Zygnematophyceae; order Desmidiales; family Peniaceae; genus Penium; species Penium margaritaceum. The sequence goes on from SZWC01023935.1 coordinate 28,448, forward strand.
TTGAAGCATGTCATCAGTCAATCTGTTTTTACTCTCCAATATGTAAACGATAGCCTAAGGAAGTAAGGAAAAAATATCCATTTGAACCCTCATTTAACAGCAATGAAAAGTGGTAATTAAATACATTCAGCTCTAAGAATACAATCAAGTGTTAAGGCTATGTGAGAAAAATTGCATTTCATCATAAGAAATAGATGTATTGATAGCATTCCACTTGAGTTGTGGGAGCCACCTACTGTTAAAAATGGAGACCTCTTAAACATCACCAAGAGTGGAAGCCACAAGGCATGACCATTAAATCTTTAAAAAATTCATGAAAACCCACAGAATGGGCCACATGTGACAAAAAATACAAAAACTTGTGAAAATGTTTGAAAGCTCATGTGTGCACTGTTAAAATGAAGTAATTTTGGCTACACAATACTTAATTTTCATGTACACAAACATAGATAAATGAAAAAATCAAAATCATCACAAGTGTTTGTTGTAGTTGAAATACAAAATGGTAATGGTACATGGAACATGGAATTTGCATCACCGACATGTCTACCAATTGCACGTATGTAACTAGTGCATGAGTGCTCATTGCACACCCACTATCAGCAGTGATCATTTCAATAATTACCTCTAACACGTTTGCCAAATGTACCGATGTTGCAAATTTTTGTCTCTAACATCAAAGCAAGCCATCAATTCTATGAGATGTAGTGCCAATTTTGCTATTGAATTGCACAGTGGTTTCATTCTTGAACACAAATGCAGAGTGCATGATTGGTTTCCATGGCGATTGAATGGGCATCAATTGCATCATTGAAGCACTTGTCAAATGCATCATTTACAACAATTCTATATTTCCTCGTGAACGAATAATTGATGTTTTTGAAAAGATGATTTACATTTGTACATTTATGTGAGTGGCTTCTTAATGTTAGCCATGGATGTTGCAAGTAAAAAATGCACCATTGAAATGTTTTTTTATCACACCACGGTCTTCAGTGCCGAATGCACCATTGGCTATGGCTGATCAGCAAATGGCACAATGTGATGGCTGCCGGGCATGTTGGGATGCCACAAACTTGAGCTTAACATCAAATAGAAGATGCCACTTATCCTCACCAAATCAAAGCACGTATCACATGGTTTAGTGTTTTTTCATAAGACCATTGATCGTCTTTCTTGACGTGCTAGGTGTACATTGTCGATGACCACTGAACATCTCAACAAATCAATGTTGAGCCCTTCTCAAATCATGTTTCTATGTAAAACATCTGTGTATAAGATAATCATATTTTTAATTAAAGTAAACAAATTCATTAAAGGTATGGTATACTAGTTTGCCTTCTACATGTCAAATACCCTACTCCCGCCAAAATTCAGAACTTAAATGTTTTTTTTGGGGACCGGCCCATAATTATGTTCTGGCCTGTTTTGGGCCGGTCAAATGTTATTTCCAGGTTTGTCGATTAAAGCCGAAAAATTTCATGTCCTGTGGTGTTCAAAATTAGGCGGTCCGTAAACTAGGGTCATGGCTCGTCGATCTCGCGATCTGCCGCGAGACCGTCGCGCGACGAGCGGTCCGTAGCGCGTGGGAGCGACAGGCCGGTAGGCGTGCAGGGGGGGTCAGTTGTCGTGACAGAGTCTCGGGACAGTGGAGAAGACAAGCGACAAAAACACACAAGAAGGTGCAAGAGAGCAACCGACCCGAACCACAAAAGGCATCCATGAAGCTTTGGATGGAAGCAAGGCAATGCATTACACATAGGGGTGGGAAGGGCGTGTGGGAGTGAGGGAAGGAAAAAGAAAGGAGGGGATTTCCATCTTTCATTTTGCACACCGAACAAAAGAAAGCACTCTAGCCTACAACCCAAGGTGTTCCTCATCGTTGGGAAGCTCCGAGTTGGCTAGGAAGCGTCCCCTACCTACGCATTGTTGGAAAGCAATAAATTGCAAATCTTGCATGAAAATGTCATCATAGCCGCAACGTGTCCATGTTGACGTCACGGTCTCACGCATCTCTTTCAAGCGGTGCCATGACTCAAGCATCCATTGCATGAGGTTCTCCTTCATTTTTTTTAGGGGAAGCGGAAGCGTGGGTTCTCCTTAGACTCGTGAGTCATCCATTGGGAGAAGCGTTCCGTGATGTATGCCTTGAACTGGCGTTGAAGCCCAAAATTGCGGGTTGCACCTTAAAGGTGCAACCTGCGGGGATGTAGACGGGAACGACGTAGGGGAAGGTCTCGGTAAGCCAATCTCGCAAGGCCTCCGTGCATTAGGGTTGCCACGCGTCAAGCAACATGATGCACGCATTGGTCCCGGCCTCCTTGCCTTCTGCGGCGCACTTACTCCGGTACCACGGGTTAAGCACAAGCCTAAACCAATCACGTGTGGTCATCTTGCTTGCCCAATGGTTAGACATTTTCATTAGAGGCCACCCTTCCGCCTTGGCCTCATTGGCCGCATCGCAAACCGGTTGCACCGTCTTGTTGCTCCTCGCGAAAATGACCCGCACATTGCAACACCATGGCCAATGGATTGTGCTCATGGAAATGCTCATGGTGCAGGAGGCAATGTGTGCAAAACGACATGGGACGAAGGGGGCATGCTTACTTGCATGGGAAGCATGTCGGCGTCCATGGCGGAGCCCACAACGGCGGTGAATTGCCATTTGTAGTCGGCCTCGAAGATTGCCACATCCTTGCTCCCCATGGGGGCCCACTTCTTGCCACGTGACAACACCACAATAACATCGGTGTGGTCGACGTTGACGACAAAGCCCAGAGTCATCTTGAATGCCGCTACGAGGCCGGCGGGGCGCACCATAAACTCACGCACGCGCGTCTCCCAGTTGACCAAGAGCTTTTGAGCCGTGGTCATCCTCGTGCGCCACGACCACTTGAGGTCCTTCTCCATGAATTCATGGACCCACGCCTTGCTGAAGGAAACTACGCCGCCATTCTCGGTCAACTCCTCGGTAGCATAGTCCTCCATAATGCCACAGAGAACGGATTGGGTGGTAAGCGAACATATGGGCACGTCGATGTTACGCAACCGCGTCAACTTCTCGGTGGCGGCCGCCATCGCCGCAGGATGCCGTTCACACAGTGGCCATGCATTGCGGGTGGCAATGCGACGTCGGGGGCCCCGTCAAGAATGGGCTCGCTAGGAGCCTTGCGCACGGCTACGAGGATGTGTGGAAGTGGTGTCTTGGAGCCGCGCACATACCACCCGTAGATGGTGGATGTCGCGAGCTTATCATAAGGACAATGCCCTCTTGTACCGCGCCACACGTGTTGGAGGTGCTTCACGGCAGCGCTAATGTTGTGGCACTTCACAACCGCCTCGTGAATGCGGTTAAAATGGTCGAAACAAATGCAATTGGTGTACTCGCCACGCTTCACATTAGCGGATGCGGCGGTGGGCGCGGATGAAGTGGCTGTATTCGTGGAATACGCGTCACTAGACGACCGCTCACGTCTTTCACGGGGCTGCTATATGGCGCCGAGCACCTGAATGTGCTTAGGCGTCTTCCTCAGTCGGCCGACAAGTCGCTTGATGGGTTGCTGTCTTGTAGGGAGTTGCTCTAGGTTGCGTTGTAAAGTTGCAAAGCGTTCCTCACGGGACACCCTCTCCAAGCAGCACGTGAGGGTGTTAGCCATGGTGGAGACGGTTGGAGATGAAAACGGCAGAGTTGTAGTCGGTGGAGTTGTACACGATGGAATTGTGCCCCCTTTTGCACTACGGGTGATGTGTGTTGGGTGGCCTTGGCTAGGCGCCTCCGTGTCAACAAGGGTGGGCTGCGCGTAGCCTGAGTCACGAGGCAGGGTGACTCGGGCTACATGGCAAGCCAAGCCACCCCGAGTCGCGTGTGGGGTGGGCAGAGCAAAACGGCAACGTCGCTCGCCCATCGATACGGGCGAGAAGCGATTGTCGTTGATTTGGTGACTCCAGTTCAGACTTTTGAACTCGAGCGACAAAATCGGCCTGCACCCACGAGGATGTGAACGGAACGTTTTGAATTTTTGCGGGCGTATTTTTGCGGGCGTGTTTGCAGCCTAGTTTGGGACCGGCCGAAAACTCGTCCCAGGTTAGATGAAAAAAGGAAGAAAAAAATTCCTTTACAATAGGTGTTCCGAAATTTAGGCGGCAATACGGTAGACAGTTTTGTCTTTTTTGGGTCAACATCTTGAAATAAAAGAGTAAAAAGTCACAACTTAGCACTTTTGTGGATAGAAGATGGCCGCAATGCTTGCATTTAAAGTCTTGATACATCATCAACACATGATTTGATTATGAGTTCAAAAGCTTTGGAATTTGGACCCTATCAAAGGTTGAAGATTTGTTTATGGTTGTTATGATGAGTGTAAGAGGCAAAGTTGGCTATGCAATTGATATTTTAACATGCATGCCTTACACGGTGAGATACGCTTTCTCCCATAACAGATTCCAAGCCCTTTCCATCAGAGTGCGTGCACTATTCTGGTCACTTTTTTCTTGGGCGTAGAGAACATCCAATGTGTTAACCGTAAATGTATCAATGCGAAAAACATCAACCACTTGTTACAACCATTATGAAGATTTCAAGAGATGAGTTCACTAATTATTTCACACATAAATGTAAGTGGTTTGTATCCTTCTACCTCAGTCACTTTATGATAACTACATAATGTAAAATCAAATTTCATGGTGTGCACATTGAACATACTATTGCATCGGTGATGCCTTGAGGGTTGTACTTTTGTAATGAGCAAGTTTAACTACACCGTGAGCACATAACTGGTTCAAAAGTGACAAATTTTGTGACAAAAGTGACAAATATTGTGACACTTTTTGGTCTAAGTTTTCATCCATGGTTGCACTGCCATGGGACTAAACATGTCTTCAGAGGTGATGGAATCTTCTTAAACATTAGTTTGTCAATGGCCATTGTGTTTCGACCCTGAAAGGAAGCATTTGATAGTTGAGGACATGCTTAACACATATCATTTTCATGTCATGAAATAGTGAGTGTGCATGTAATCTATGTCATCCCCCATTTGAGCTGCATAGCAAGGGATTAATGTGGATATGTTTGAATCGTTTGTTGAAAGAGGTAAATTAAGAGGAAAAAATTGTGAGACTGCAGTCAGTGATTCATTGGGTTTTGGGCTACATGATTTATGGCAATAATATCAAAATTTGTTTAAAATATGTTAGCAACTTTTATTGGTCATCTCCAATGGATTTCTGATATCTTGCCTTATGCAACTAAAAAAACTACATACTTTACCATGCCCAGGTATCCGCACCCATGTAACAATTACTTGAGATTGAAATGAGTAGGATTAGGAAGAGAGTGGGATATAATTATTTGTATTTTTCAGAAACACTTTGACCTTAGTACCAACACTATAGTTGATTGAATCTCACCTCTAGATACAAAACCTTTGGTGTATATAATTCTTACTTTTTTAACCCTTTGTTCTCACAATGATGATCCACTTGGCAGCTCTTTTTGCCACCTCATGAGGAGAAGCAAGGATGTTATTGGAGAAATGCCATCAAAACATCCTTTAACAAGAAAATTGATGTTACATAATCAAAACGTTTTTATGGTGGCAGAACATGAAAAAACAGTTTCACAAATTACTAAAAATCTTACACCACTCTCCTTTGACTACGTGTATCCAAATAGGTTATGACCACCGAGTTGAAATCTTACAATAATCTTACAACACTCTCATGCTTCATCAATAAACTTCAACTTGGTGGTCATAACATATTTGGTAACAAAAAAATCAAGCTACAAATTAGCAACTACGTGAAAAAAATCCAAGTGTTTGGGTCCACCAATGAATGAGTATATGTAAACAGTTGTTTTTTTAGTGCTTAAATTTCTGGCTAGCATATCCATCCATTTCAGATTCCATGAAAGTTACCTCAAACCCTATCAAGACCCCAAGAAGAACTTTAATGGATGGAAGGAACCCTTCCACCACCCATCCAAGTGGATTAGAATACATCACGTGATTAATGATATCCTCATAAGACATCACAAAATACAAGACAAATGTATCATCAAGTGATAATTTTATGACATAGCGCGTTAAAAGAAATGACTCTACAACAACATACAATATATATGTTTTCTTCTCAGTTGATGTTTCAATTGACACAAGCCATAATGTTGCATTTTTCTTGGACAATACACCTAGAAGGGGGTTATGGATCTTTTTTTCTCCCAGATGGTAACAGTCCATGAACTCTTGCATGGTTTTTTCTCTCATGTTAGTAGCCATTGCACATCAAAGATTAAAATTTCTTACGATATGTGCAGGACATTCTGGCAAACTTCCAAACCACCTCTTACCTTCCTTGTGTAAATAAATCCCCACAGTTCTCTGTAGAGATATGTTTGATCCCATCTTTGTAACCGATTGTGTCATCATTTCTAGAGAACGTTTTTCAACCATCTTGACAACGAACGTCCCACTCAAAAGCTTGCAATGGTTTGGACCACATTCTAGAATGTTCAACATGGGTATAACAACATATCTTGACCTTCCAATATCATTTGGTTGAATTCTTCATGCCACATTGGTTTTCTAAAAAAACCCCAACCCATGGCCAAGGGCAAATGACAATGCAACTTTATTTGCGTCTCCCTGAGTGAACACCGTAGACCTTGGCCATACCTGTTTTGTGTTTTAGTAGCTTTGTACATGAAATAATGTTTATGCACACTTGTGACAACGTTAAACTCATGCCTTGCCTAAAAAACACAAGTGTCCATTCATTTTGAACTCAAGAGTTCTCAAGTATCTTCTACCTATTAACTCTTGAGAATCCCAGTAGCAATAACGGTTGACGCACAAATGTAAATGTACTAGAGGGATAGCAGATGACTTCACATTGTACAACAAATTTGGAAATGATGCGAGCACATCTTCTTACTTGCATGTGTATGTGTAACTAATGATGAGGACCATTAACAAAGAGAATGAATCTTGTAAACAAAATCTAATGAAGACCTTAGAAACATAAAGAAAAAGACTCACAATGCATGAGAAACATTAGGTAGCAATGATGGAATTATTGGCAAATTGTGTTATGAATGTGTGGAACAGTCAACTTTGAAGTTTCTATAGGCATTGGGTCCATTGGCTTTAGAAAACCATTAGCAACTAAAATTGTTTGTTAGAAGGACACGTCAATCATTGGAAATGCAATGACCTATGGCTAACTTTCATATTGTCTGCTAGTCCAGTTTATGACATTCGCTTGTAGTCAACTGTCCCCCAGCCTGCGTGTATTTGGTGAATTTATTTGGCAGTGTATCATGGAGATCGAGCAAAATGTACACTGATGTATTCACCGATCTTGCTAGACCCCCCCCCCCATCCACCACAAGTGTATTGGGATTGTGTATCCGAGAATGTATTGTGAACAAGCACAAAACTAAACACTTTTGTATTTATGTTCTTGTGTCCTAGATACACCACCCTCCAAATACACGGTCTAACACACCCCCTCAATACATATTTTAGTTTAAGGAGGGGGGGTATGCCCCAC
>SZWC01023936.1:21257-38328 GCA_023375785.1 Penium margaritaceum
TCTCTCTCTCTCTCTCTCTCTCTCTCTCTCTCTCACACACACACACACACACACACACACACACAGAAACATACATTCTTTTGTTTTATCTTAGTATATACAATTCCCATAAGTATAATGTTATTTCTTACAACTTCCATGTACCATACACACATGAAAACAAGTCTTTACACATCCCACTTCTTATCATTTTTTGTGTACCTTCTCTATACTACGTAACCCTGTGCACGCCTCACGTGCAACATTTAACACTTGTTGTGAGTTGTGGACACGTAGTGACCCGTGTCTTCGCTTCACACCCTTGACTGAAATGCTCATTGGTAAGGTCAACGCTTCTCTCTTAAACAGTATGCAAAATAGAGGAATCATACAACAGATTGATGAGGGTGATATGAGCCAAGGTTCCATCCCAGTTCTGTCTCACTGGGACTGAGAGGGATGGAATATCTTGAGGGGAACTTGTTTCATATTGCAACTGCATTGACTCACACTCTTACACCCTTGTACTCCTGTTTAGCAAGAGCTGGTTTGCTGCTTACACATTCTTGTGCTGACGGGTGTAGGAAGTAAGCATGGATGCAATCCCCTTTCTTGCATGCTCGCAGGATTTTCCGTCAGCTCCTTGTGATGAGAATTCTGGTGCAGGCTCACGTCCAGCGTGCAACGGTGTGCCCAAGGTTTTGAGCAAGCTCAACTCTCACTCGACCATGGGAGTATTACCACCACATTCCATGCACTCAAAAATCTCACTCGTAAGAAAACACCTGCAGTTGACCCCACATCCATCAGATTGCACGTGCACCTTCAGTAGGAGAAACTGTATTGGTAGCAGAAGCAGCACCACTGGCAACATGCATCACTACATGGCTCAGGAATCTTCACTGTGCATCAAAGAGCACCTTCTTCAACAGCGGCCTGCACTGGCCGATGCTGACAATGTATCCCCTTCACACAGAAACACNTCTGGTGCAGGCTCACGTCCAGCGTGCAACGGTGTGCCCAAGGTTTTGAGCAAGCTCAACTCTCACTCGACCATGGGAGTATTACCACCACATTCCATGCATTAAAAAATCTCACTCGTAAGAAAACACCTGCAGTTGACCCCACATCCATCAGATTGCATGTGCACCTTCAGTAGGAGAAACTGTATTGGTAGCAGAAGCAGCACCACTGGCAACATGCATCACTACATGGCTCAGGAATCTTCACTGTGCATCAAAGAGCACCTTCTTCAACAGCGGCCTGCACTGGCCGATGCTGACAATGTATCCCCTTCACACAGAAACACGGAGACACGTGTGCCAACAGGTTCAAGTGCCTCTTCCCTTACCGCTGGTACTTGCACACGAAGTGAAGGTAGTCACGACAGATGGTGATGGTGCATTTCATCTTGGTCAACAGCAAAATGACCTAAGAATTGATAAATTGGGAGATTAATAAGATATGGATGTTTCATCTCCATATTTCTATGGATGTTAACCTAAGAATTGATAAAATGGGAGATTAATAAGATGTTGTTAAGCTGCATGGACATCATTACGAGACCAACAGGTTAGATGCCAAATCTGGATGCAACAGTCACTAACATTGTGCTGGAAAAAAACACCAACGAATTTGATGCAAATGAGTGCCCCTTCAGCTACTCCATTGGCACTAGAAGAATGGAAGTGTGTCCCGCTGTCTGACTGTTTCTCTGACCTTCTTACAAGTAACCACAAAGGATTTCCAGTAGAGAGTTCTCAGCAGGGATGAGATGATGAATTCTGGTTTGGAGAAAAAACCCTTTTTCTCCGTGTTCTGATGGAATCAGTAAAGGAGGAAACATGGAAAAGAATCCCTGTAAAGAAGATTCCTAGTACTTCAATTTGACTTGTGAAACTGCTTGGGCACTTCATTTAATCATGTAAACATTTTTCTTTATGTATCCCTAAAATCTGAAAACATTATTTGTAAACTTATCAGTGCAAACTGGAAAATGATGGGTTCTTTCGTTTGTATGAGATAGTGTGCTGTACGCATGTTTGCGATTGCATGCACCTGGGCTGACTAGGACTTAATGTGGAAGTATTACCATTTGTTGCGGCAGTATGATTTTCTTCTACAACATCAGTGTGAGGCTAGCTACACAAAAAAGGCATCTTGTCTGCCAAAGAACCAGAAACACAGCAACAGATCAATAGCTTGGAGCATGACAAAGCTTGGGTACCCCAGTAAAAGGTGATTTTGATGACTGACCAGTAGCATAATTGGTTCCATGAAAGTTTAACAAAGTTGTTCGTTTTTTTTTGTCTCCTAATGCTCGGGGTACTCTTAAGTTTCACAAAAAGGAGGTGGTGGTGTGTTGAGTTTGAAGAGTGAGCTTGTTTGTTTTTCTGTCAAGAATTGGATTCAGACCCTGAAGGGTATGTATCACGTGGCTTGATTTACTATTTTTTTTGTCTACGTGGTAGGAATCCTTCTAGGTGAACGGAATTCAAGGTCGTGGGTCGTTTGGACAAAGTCACATGAAAATCGAGTCAAACTTTCTCTGTTTTAGTTGCCAAGTAGACTCTGCCCTTGCCAAGGAGGAATTAGGCAGCCAGAAAAGGGCTCAAATAGGAGGCCTGGGTGTCCAGCCAACGGAAGCATTTTTTCCTGTGATTCACAACATCATTGTTACGTTCAACTGAAAAGCTGTGTGCATTCAAACAATGCATGAAAAAAAATCTTGATTTTTTTTCTTGGTGCAGTTGTCATTCTTTAATCATCTCTCACTTCACAACCTGCAGCCGGCGGTCTGAAAAGCCCCCAGCCATTGCGTTTTTTTTTCCCTCATAAAAATCAGGCATTTATCTTTTTTTTTTTGGTGCAATTTTCATTCTATCATAATTTGTTTTTTCAGATTGTTCAGCCGGTGGTCAAGACATTGGCCATTCATCATATTTATACTCTCTTTAGAAATCCAACTATGTGCACCACCTCATTGCTTGGTTGCTCTACCCCTCCCTTGCTCGCTTGTAATCCTGCTGTGCATGCCCGTTTGTGGCGTCTTCATTCATTCTGCATTCCTCTGCACTCCTCACTGTGGTGCTTCCCGCTTGCCACTCCAACACCACTCTACACCTGCCAATGTCTATGCAAGTGCTCAAATTCCAACAAACATTGGATGCTTCAGCACCAANAAGGGCTCAAATAGGAGGCCTGGGTGTCCAGCCAACGGAAGCATTTTTTCCTGTGATTCACAACATCATTGTTACGTTCAACTGAAAAGCTGTGTGCATTCAAACAATGCATGAAAAAAAATCTTGATTTTTTTTCTTGGTGCAGTTGTCATTCTTTCATCATCTCTCACTTCACAACCTGCAGCCGGCGGTCTGAAAAGCCCCCAGCCATTGCATTTTTTTTTCCCTCATAAAAATCAGGCATTTATCTTTTTTTTTGGTGCAATTTTCATTCTATCATAATTTGTTTTTTCAGATTGTTCAGCCGGTGGTCAAGACATTGGCCATTCATCATATTTATACTCTCTTTAGAAGTCCAACTATGTGCACCACCTCATTGCTTGGTTGCTCTACCCCTCCCTTGCTCGCTTGTAATCCTGCTGTGCATGCCCGTTTGTGGCGTCTTCATTCATTCTGCATTCCTCTGCACTCCTCACTGTGGTGCTTCCCGCTTGCCACTCCAACACCACTCTACACCTGCCAATGTCTATGCAAGTGCTCAAATTCCAACAAACATTGGATGCTTCAGCACCAAAGGCCAAGCGTAAACCAGAGTAACTCACTCACAGCCAGCTGACACATCAACAGAACATGTTTTCATGGGGAAGCTGACACGTCTGGTCATCAACAAAAACTGCTTTGCTCATGCAGTGCAGCTCAAAGGCACTGATTGGAACGGTGCAATAGATGACTTCAACATCGTTTTTGGAGCATTTCAACAAGAGAAAGGTAAATTGGTCTCATCACAAAACGCTTCAGAAAACTTGTGGTGGCAGATTGAATAGAGAACCTGACACTCCACAAAAACCAGGTCAAGGGACACCCTGGGGATGCAGAATTTGCTAGTGGCTGGGACCTTTTCCCATTTCAGGACATCTTTTTTTCAGGGAATTTTGCAAAAGGCGAGGATAAAAGGGACACGGAGGGTAACGGTGAGGAAGATGGTGATGAAAGTGCAGTAGAAGTAAACGGGGTTGGTTGAGGTAGCTATGGTGTTGGTGGATCAGGGGCCATCACTTTTGAGTGGTTGATTCAAATGTTTTTGTTCCCAGTTTGTCGAATTGAACACGTGGCATCTCCAATGGTAGGAATGACCAGTACATATGGTCTTATCAGCCTGATCGAGAAGCGATACAGCCAGCCAATCCTGCTGGTTGAATCAAAGTCATCAATTTGGAGGAGGATGCAAACAAAAATCCACCACATGTGGACCACACGCATCCATGTACGATTCTTGTACATTGTGTTTCATGAAATGTCCGCACATTAAAAAATGCATACCAGAAATAATTCTTCATGAACCCTGTCACCATCCCAATAGAAGTTGGAGTAGGTCATGAACTTTGATGAATGGATTTTGTGTTAATTTACGTGGTACATTTAAACTTTATGAAAAAACAAATTCACGAATTGTGACCACGATGAAAACCATTGAAATCAAAATCATTTAGTAGAAGGTTATCTTTCCCATAGCACTAGGAGTAGCAGGGGCAGCATTGCCACAACAGCTGGAACTGCTGCACATCTGTAACACTGGCGCAGTGTGAGCAGTCCAGAAATGAAACAGTTGGAATGTACCATGAGGAGTGCAAATCGATCCAGCACATGAGATGGCACTGTGCTAGCCCACACCTTGGTGTCTTCCTACCAACACAACCGCAGTCACACACACTACCACAATTGGTAACAGTCCCACACCCAGCTACTTACAGAGATACACTGTCCACATTTTGCAAGAACTATAGCAACAGAAGCAGTCAATCTTGGAGCACATGTGGTAGTGATAGGACCATCCACTCTTAATGTTAATTTTACAGGATCTACACAGCTCACTACTACACTAATAGGCATCACCACGTCAACCGCCTTTATGTTTGCAGCAATAGAGTGTTCTGATTGCATGTTTATTGAAGTGGCACCGGAACACCTTACTGAGGATATGGGCACATAAATGTAAATCATGCCACCCACAAGCTTGTAAACCCCATCAACGCNGTCCACATTGTGTAAGAACTATAGCAACAGAAGCAGTCAATCTCGGAGCACATGTGGTAGTGATAGGACCATCCACTCTTAATATCCATTTTACAGGATCTACACAGCTCACTACTACACTAATAGGCATCACCACGTCAACCGCCTTTATGTTTGCAGCAATAGAGTGTTCTGATTGCATGTTTATTGAAGTGGCACCGGAACACCTTACTGAGGATATGGGCACATAAAATGTAAATCATGCCACCCACAAGCTTGTAAACCCCATCAACGCTTATGCCTTGCTGAAATAAAACTCCACAATCAGAGTTCAGGCTGTGCGGAGATCCTTAATTGTGCGTTTCAAAACCTCGCTCTTTTGTACTGACAAGCGGCATATGCATATTTGGCACACATAATCTCCTTTGAGAGCTTTGGAAATCTGTGGGTTGAAAGTTATTGGCTATGTCCCCCATGGTCAACATGCAAAATCCCAAGGTACACACTGATGAACTCAAATGAGAAGAAATCATCAGGCAGTACGGTACATCTTGGTTGTGAAGAAAGCTTCCAAGAACGAGAGTCCATGGCTTCCTAGAAGCTAAACGGTTGGGTTGTCACCTTGGCACCAGCATGCTTTTGTTTAAAGCCCACAGAAAGAAGGTATTGGTGATTTAGCTGACTCAAACCATTGCTCAAGATGTGCTTTGATATCTTGGACCGAAGATAGGCATACAAAAGGACTTGTCTTGCGTGCTTTCCAATAACAATTTCTGATGATATCTTGTATATTGAAGGCCTGAGCTCTTCTTCAGGTATTATCCCAAATTATTACTACTCTTGCACATAGATTACATGCCTGATTCATGTAGGAGTTTATAAAACACCCAAATGAAGGATTAGGGTGATATGACCTTTGTTAGATTTTGATCTTTGTGGCTTCTTTGCCACTGGGTCATTACATCCAATGTTAACAAAGATTTATGGGTCCATACCTCTGCATGAATAAGTTTCACACACACAAATGGTAAGTCAGATCACTGAGGGATCCTTCAATATCACCCAACTGGTCTGTCTGCAGGTAGATATTGGCAGGAGGAGAATGCAATGGATCTGTACCCTTTTCTCCTTTTAGAGCTGAAATCCGCCTAAATCAGCCTACAGTGGACACCTTGATTGTTCTCCCTTCCTTAAAGGTACTTTTGGATGGTCTCAAGACACAGCTGAGTAGCAGACTGAAGATGAAGGACACGGGCCATCTTGACTACTAAGTTCAAATTGTCATTTGGCTTGATAAAGCAGTGTGTAAAATGAGCCTGAATCAGACCAAATACATATGTGCCATCATGAAGCATTAAAACATGGCAGATTATAAGCCTGCCAACATATCCATGAGCTCTGAATGAGATATCCCCATTACCATGTCTCCATTCAATGAAGAAGTGCACACAGAAATTCTGGGCATTCCATATCAGTTTGCAGTGGGAAGTTTGATGTCCGCTACGGTCACCACCCGACAAGATACAGCCCATTATGTTGTGCAGGTGATCCTGTTTGTATCCAACCCTACGACACTTCAATAGCAGGATGTCAAGCGTATCTTACGCCATCTAAAAGGGAAATGGGACATGGACTGTAGTGTGGATACCTCCTTGCATCCAAGTCTCTGTGCCTCATTTTCTAGAAGACACTGATTCGGGAGGCACGGTAGACGATAGAAACATCACATCAGTTTCTGTTTGCATTTCTGAATGGATGTACTATCACTTAATGCAAGATGGAAAAATGATTGTAAGGTATGTAAAGAGAATCATTGGCTACCCAACTTACTCTTTGAGATGAATATTCCACAAGCAGCTGTAGATGTCTTCATTATTGACAACATGAGTGTAATCAACATGCCTCAGAACCTACTCTTATCTAGGAACAGAAAGAGCATTGGAGTCTGATACCACTTCTCTCTGGAATTTGGCTCCAAGGAGACAGTGGAACTTGAGTGTATAGGTACCTGCATTATATGTGTTGCATCGCCGTTCATTTTTTTCAAACAAACACGCATTTCACGTTTGGTTTCCTAAGTCCGTACAATCATGCACTGCATGTATACAAATGTGAATGTTAATGAATAGATTTCTTTATGAAAAGAGTTGGTTTGGCAGTCTACACGACCCCCAAAGGATGGGGTTTGTAGCTTTCTTTCATAATCATGCTGTTAATGTCGCTTCTGTGATTCTTCTTTTGTGCCATGCTGGCGTTCATTACACCCGTGTACAACACGACTAAAGAAACTCGTCCTGGATGCGCGGATTCCAGGCTGTCTGCCGGACCTGCATGTGCACAAAGAGCGGCGTTGCAGTCCGCTCTGTGCCAGCTTGCACGTGCGACGAGAAAGTGGATTGACTGCAAACCTCTTCCATGCACGATGTATGGGTCTATGACATGCCTAGACGAAACATAGAGTCATCATGGAATGCCATGCAGTGGCTTCGACTTCGTCGCATGGTCTCTGGTGTCAATGAGCGATCGTGGACTGAGGGTAGGGAGACTTGCCCCCCTACCTTCAATGTTCAATCACTTTTGGATTCTCCGGTATACACCTGCAATGATGCAGGGGCAACGTGTGTTTGCGGTGGAGTGTCAAGATGGCCTTGTCTCTTGTAATCAAGCGAAGTGAGTCGACGTGCAAGGTATGACATAAATTGTGGGATGAAAATACCTAGATACTCATTGTTGTTGCAGTAGCACCCCAAACCTGGGCCAATGCCCGGGGGGCTGAAGCATGTGCCTCTGCCCGACCGGTGCGTAGTGAGTCCACTAGGCTGTCCAGTCGACTACCTGTCTCATGTGCTGAGGCACCGTGTCCAAGAACTTCCGCTCTCTCACCTCGTCCTGCACCTCGTACATGACGAAAAGTAATCTCTGGCGGACAGGGTGCACTGCCCGCGGTGGGTCAGCTCCACGCGTGCTACCTCCCTGCCATTCGACCTCTGCGTCTGCACCTTTCGACCCAAGGTGGCGCAACATTGGTAGCCCTTCGGCATCCACGGCTGTTTGAAGGCGACCCACTGTTGAGATTGTGGCATCACACGCTGCACCACCCGCTGCTCCATCATCTGCACCGCCGCCTATACCACCCACTGGACCACAAGCTGCAGTACCCACTGCATCAACCATTACATCCCCTGCTGCATCACACGCTGCACCACCTCCTGCACATCCCGCTCCACCACCCGCTGCACCACATGCTGCACCACACGCTGCTACGCCCTCTGCACCACCTGCTACTCCGCCCGTTACACCACCCGTTGTGCACCATACTGGGCCTAGCGACACCACTTATGCCCGTGCCCATGGTCGGGCGGCTGAACCCATTCATTGCATCCAGATTGGTAGCTGCTCCACTGCTTTGTGTCCATAAAGGAAGCATCGGCAGCCGGGGCCGTCCCCAGCCAACCCCAATGTTCAATGGAACCGCACACATGGGGGCGCGGAACCACCACCACAGCCAGATGTCCCTCGGTGCCCCGTCTATGGTGTTCCTGCAGTGACGGCTCCTATCCAGTCCCCTCCTCCAGCAACCTACGTTATTAACTTCGACTCAGGTGCCAAAGAATAACTCTTCTTCTGTCTCAATAGGGATAGGGACTATGACGAATGGGAATTGTGGTTGGATGAAGAAACAGTGGACAATCTATGGCTGTTTTGGATGGAGCCTTGTTCCCGGAGCAGACCGAGGCCTTGCCTTATACACACTTGTCCTGGGGCAGGCACCGTGTTCTCTGTCCTAGTGTTTCCTCTAGTAATTTGGGTGTGTTGTGATCGGAACAGTACTTGCCCACTCCTATAAGTCCATTTGTTCGTCACACTCTCTTGCCTCCATGCATCCAATTTTTGCAGGTACGTCTGACAACTGCCCTGATGGCACAACAAAGAAGAGGAAGGCCGATGGTGACGAGCTTACGGAGGGCCAGAAATTTTGCAATATGGCTGCCTGCAAGGCGGCAATTGAGGACCACACAGTTGTGCATTGTTTTAGGCTGTTGTGGGTCAACAGCAATTCGGGACGCATCGATATCCGCTCTCTGAAGGCACTGATGAGGGGATGTTCTTGGAACATTCGGGCGGTTCTTAGTTCCAAGCTAGGGGCTTTCAAACTATCCCACATTGCTGAAGGCCACTGCTAGATACCATGAGATGGATTTCACGGAAGATTTCGACTCAGATGGCCCAAGATCCCACAACTCCCCCTACTGTGCTACAAGCCATCATAAAGCAGGCGGCCGGGGTGAAGGTGGCCAACTACACACTATACCATGCCCGGTCTCTAGAACAGGCACAATTGATGGACGCCACGGCAAAGTCCTAGCAGTCCTTCCCGTAGCTGTGTGAAGAGTTGAGAACATCCCTTGAGTATCTAACATTATTGCCGTCTCATTACGTNGTGAAGGTGGCCAACTACACACTATACCATGCCCGGTCTCTAGAACAGGCACAATTGATGGACGCCACGGCAAAGTCCTAGCAGTCCTTCCCGTAGCTATGTGAAGAGTTGAGAACATCCCTTGAGTATCTAACATTATTGCCGTCTCATTACGTTGCGTGGAATCTTACACATGTTGCTCATGTGCTTTGTGTATGTGCAGCTGAAACGTGTGGACCCAACAACTCATGCCGTGGCAGAGATGCACAACAATGATAAGTTCAAGTGGGCTTTTATGGCTCCGGGAGTGACACGTCTCGGATGGGAGTACTCGCATCGGATCATGACCTTGGATGGAATATTCTTGAAGAACGGGCACAAGAAAATTGTGCTGATATTGTAGTCCTTTGACACAAATGACCATGCGTTTCCACTGGCCTAGGTCCTAGTGCCAAGTGAGAATGAGGTGTTGTGGANCGCTCATGTGCTTTGTGTATGTGCAGCTGAAACGTGTGGACCCAACAACTCATGCCGTGGCAGAGATGCACAACAATGATAAGTTCAAGTGGGATTTTATGGCTCCGGGAGTGACACGTCTCGGATGGGAGTACTCGCATCGGATCATGACCTTGGATGGAATATTCTTGAAGAACGGGCACAAGAAAATTGTGCTGATATTGTAGTCCTTTGACACAAATGACCATGCGTTTCCACTGGCCTAGGTCCTAGTGCCAAGTGAGAATGAGGTGTTGTGGACCTGGTTATGCTTGCATCTGGCCCGTGCTTACCCAACAGCGTGTACCGCAGGTGCAGTAATCGTGTCAGACAGGGAGGCATGCCTTATAAAGGTTCTGGAGACACACCTGTCTGCCACAACGCACATGCAGTGTACCTACCATCTACGGAGGAACGTGCAGGACAAGTACGGCAAGAAGGCCACCTATTGGGTGTGGAAGTTCGCCCAGGCCCTGACCCATGAACAGTTCCACCGAGCCGTATGACACTTGCGGGCCGTCAGCGAGCGGGCTGCCACCTACCTCATCCTAGGCCCAGTTGGACAGGGTGGCATACCCCTGTAGAAGTGGACGTCGTACATTTGCCCTCTTCCACACAGGGGACACATTATTAGCAACACCTCCGAGTCTCTGAACGCCTGTCTCAAGTCCCTCCGCAAGCTGTACCCTTTCTACTGCTTTTTGCAGGTGTACTACTTTGTGCAGAGGATCATGGCTAAGAGACGTGAGCACATCATCAACTGCAATGATTTGCTTATCCCGGGCTCCGCAAAAAGGCTCCTGCACATTTTTGTGGTGGCTCGCGACTACGATGTCATCATGGAGGGGCCGAACACAGCGATGGTGCGTGGCCCAAAAAACATCCACCGGCAGGTGGACCTTAGGCGCGCAACTTCTGAGTGTGGTCGGTGGCATGAGTATGGCCAGCCTTGCCAGCACGCATGTGAATGATGATGGAGGTGGGCAAAGAGCCAACCGCACATACCAACGACTGGCAGACACTGAGGTATTGGAGCATGACCTACGGCAATCCCACATTGTCCATGGTCACAGACGGCATCTGCACAGCCCTGTCTTGCAGGGGGCAACCAGGACTGCGCCGAGGCCGGGGGAGGCCTAGGAGTGCCCGCCTGGAGCGTGAAGCACTCCGCAAGCGCAACTTCATCTGCCCCAGGTGTGGACGCAAGGGTCACACAAAGAAGAGGTACCCCAACGCCATAGCACCGCATCCACATGAGGCAGCAGTACCCCTCAGAGCTAATCGTGCAGTAGCAGCAATAGCAGCAGGTCCAAGACCAGGGAGTCAAGTAACAGCACAAGGCACAGAAAGCCGAGGTGAGGTAGTAGAAGGGGCAACAACAGACGATTTTGATCCAGAAGACGATGACCCTGAAGCGGAGCCCAGGGGTTCCTCCACAGACAAAGAGGTTGGTGAGGCAGTTGCAGACGACTTCAACGACAGCAATAGTTCTGACAGTGGTAGTGAAGACTCGCTCGGATACACGACAGAGCCAGAGCAAGGGTTACTGATACAAGAGGACAACNCCAGAAGACGATGACCCTGAAGCGGAGCCCAGGGGTTCCTCCACAGACAAAGAGGTTGGTGAGGCAGTTGCAGACGACTTCAACGACAACAATAGTTCTGACAGTGGTAGTGAAGACTCGCTCGGATACACGACAGAGCCAGAGCAAGGGTTACTGATACAAGAGGACAACGATGTAGAAGGTGCTAGGTTCATTGAACAGTACGGTGGACTACAGGATGATGCAGAGGAAAAGGTAGGAGGAGAGGACGAGGGGGAGATGGATGCAGGTATAGAGGGTGAAGAAGGGGGAGAAGAGGAAGACCATGAAGTTTGTGTCATGGATGCTCTTGGGATATAAGATGAGTACGTAATTTTCACATCTTTCATTTAACATCCCATTCATAATCTTGTTTTCATGCAATGAACATCCTTCTAACAATGTGTGCATGTCACTATGCAGGAGTACAAGGGAGAAACTCTCGGTGGGAGACAAGGATTCACAGCACAGACAAGTCCTGCTTACGGTTGTGGGAGCATTACTACTGTGGTGCCTGAGTCTATGTAGGGAAAGCCAGAGAGGTTGCGATAGAATGTTGTCTATGGATTACCGTTGTCCAAATTCACTCATTCCTGTCATAACTTTCTGAAGCACACTTTTCTCACTCATGTCCTTTGCAACTAGCAATGAAAATGCAGGGTTTTACAACCAGGATTGTCAGTACAAAACAGAGTTATGCATTTTGAAAAGTATTCCACCCCACCACACACCCGGTTGTATCCAAAGTATTTAAGGTAGCAATGGCACCATTTGTACTTCTATGCAAAATTGGCAACACCAGTGAATGGAGTGCACGCAAATATCCACAGTGCTGCCAATAGTCACTTCTTTCCTATGTGGTGTTGGGACATGCTACTTGCTGTCAAGAGTGCATGCAGAATGGATGCATTCATGGTAAAGGTGTATTACAGCACATGCCTTGAACCATGTGACATGACACATCCATTCGACAACGCTCCTGAAGACATCTTCTATGATGCTCCTACAAAGTTAGAGGATGGGATAGTGGTCAATCCCGATCCACCTCTGGCTTCAGGTGGTCGTGGCCAGTTGTGCCCCATGTGTGACATCATTGGATGGATCCAAATGCTGCACCTTCGTGTGCAGCAATGGCTTGTGAACGGGAAGTCCGGTCTATTTGAGTAATGTGTAGCTGGATCTATTGCAAACGTTTGGTTATCATTACTGTTCGCTCATGATTGGGGATTATTCATGCTTGGCATATCCGTTATCCATGAATCCTGCAAAACCCAAGAGAAACCTGGCATATCAGTCTTAAATGCAGAAAAATAATAAAAGTTAAACCGGGTAGTTGAGATGTAAAATGTAGTTCACTTGCATCTTTCATACCCTGTCCTCTTAGTGAGGTAGCTTCACACCCATGATGTGGCACATGTTCAATGGGTCACTTAGAGCTTGTCCTAAGTTATTCAAGTTCCACATGCTTGTCATGTTCTTCATTGTTGAACAACACCAATTTCTTCCTGGCATTTGGATTATGTTCGATTGTTGGAAAAAAGAATAGACATCTGGCATAAGAATCTTAAATTTGGACACTAGAATGAAAAAAAATCGGGTACTTGAGAGATAAGACGACGTTCCATTCAATGTAGCATAGCCTTTCGTTCACTAGCCACAAAGGTTCATATTCTGGCATACCAGAGAGTATCCAGACGACAATGGGGTAGCTTCACGCCCATTCTGTGGCATATCTTGAATGGGTCACCGGCAGCAAGTGTTCCAAAGTTGTTGGATTCCCACATGCTCTTCATGTTAACTCATTGTTGTACCCATTCATCATCGGCATAATAGTTATACAGGAATGTTGGAAAAAGTAAGAGACATCTAGCATAACAGTACTTAATCTGAAAAATATATTCAACGTGTACCGGGTACTTCAGATATAAAATGACGTTCCATTCAATGTAACATACCCTATCCTTCACCAGCCTCAAAGGTTCAGAGTCTGTCACACCAGAAGGGATCCGGATGGACCTAGGGCTACCAGTGAGGGGGGCACCATATGGGACGACAATGGGGTTGTTTCACACCCATGATGTGGCACATGTTGAATGGGCCACTGGGAGGTGGTCCCAAGCTCTTGGAATCCTACATGCTCTTGATGTTGTTCCATGCAACCCATGCATCAAATTGGTCGGGTTGGGGGCATGGAGGGATGATGACTCCCCATGCATCCACTCGAGGAGCCTCTGAATTTCCTCCCCACAACTAGAGCGGCGGCATGGGACAACCTGTAAGCGACAGTGGATCCAAAGAAGAAATGTTAGTACGTTCAAACATTGACATCAAAGGAGAAGAAGAAAACAAGATAGTCATCCCTTATGTACTGCTTCTTGAACAACGGTTGAGCATTCAAACTAGTGTAATAGGTTGCCTTTCATGTCATGTCTGTACGACAACAATGAATACTAATCATGGAAAGCATTGTCGCAAGATTGTGAAACCAGCCAATGCACATGCACAATAGGGATGCTATAGTTTTCAAACGTCATCATTTCTCTTCTGTGGTCTAACATGTTACAGGGATCAGTTCAAGAGGTGCAAGGTTTACAACCTACCACACCACTGTGTTTCCGGATGGACCCATGGCTACCAATGAATAGGGTACCATATCAGATGGCAATGGGGCAGTTTCACAACCATGAGCCAGCACATGTTGAATGGGTCAGCAAGATATGGGCCCAATCCCTTCATGCGCTCACATGCGCTTCATGTGTCTCCACTCGACCCACACATTAAACAGGTCCATGGTGTTGGCATCGTCCACAACCCCTACCCGTTTCCCAGCAGCAGCAAAGGAAAACCCTTCACGGATATATGGTGCGAGCACGCCATGACCGGGAGTGAATTGTGAGAATTGAAAGAGAACTTGAGAATGCATTGCAATTTGCTTTTGAACTACTCTTCTAGGGTAGGTTTGTGCTTGAATCGGGCTTTCACACCTATTCTTTGATGTCACATCAAGTCATCCAAACACTCCAACAAGTTGGCGGTTGACATACGCTCTTCTCACAAACGCCGCTTAGCCATTTGTTGGAAAGATATCCGATGACACGTGTACATGGCGTTGACGCTTGCTAAACATTGATGGAAAATGAACTCAAACTTACATTGTTTTGCTTCAAACCTTGGCCCGAGATACCCTCGTTTGTGTAAGGCAATGCCAGTCCAAGGTACGGCTTCCAAACCTGTACTGGTGGTTTGGCGATGTACCACAGTTTGGGCATTTGGGTCCCGCTCAATCACTATTCAACTGTCAGCGAATAGTGGTTGGACTATGGATCTATTTATTTCATCCGATTCCCAGATGGGTAAAATAATTCACCACGTGGGGGGCTTGTTGCTTTCTTACAGTGAATTGATGTATGTGTCATTTCTCAAAGTGCATTGATACCTCAGCTATATCGTACGCAGCATTGGCATATCAACTATTTAGTTCTGAAAACTGGGTGTTTGTGACTTCCGCCCTTCCTTGAATCATCTACTACTCCGGACGTCATGTAATGTCCCTGACATACAAGAGTTCATAAAACTCGCGAGTGGGCATTTATGTTCTTACATTCATGGCCCACCGCACGCAACTTCACATGGACTGTTACGCCATTTGGCGGAGGGAATTTCGGCCAACTGTCTTGATCTCAGATGTCCCATTCCACAAGTTTCGGACAGCTCTGACCACTTTCCAGATTGGTTGACAGAAGTGTTGTGAACCATATCTATGTTTCTATATCATTTGGTCGCATTCTCAACAACACTCAACTTTTGTAAAGAAGAGTTGCAATATTCTTGAAGCTATCCAACTTCTTGGAGGAGCTTCATGAATTCACCACCCACGGCACGACCGCTCACGCATCGCTGGGCTTGATTGCTGATGACCCAACTTATGCCTCATTCTCATTCTCGGCATTGTATTTATGTGCTCGACACACTTGACACTTTTCATCAAAGTACGCTTACTTCTTAATAAACCCAAACCCGATTGTCCCCGACTCCATAATTGTCTTTTGTCCCGTACCTCATTCTTGTGAATCACCTACGTTCCGGTCAACGTAACACTTGGTCTCAGAGTGCATCGGTGTTGGAGGGGCAATGGATGCATAAACTACCCGGCGAAAACCTCGCACGAGTGCTCAGCATATCTCCACCGTTTAGAAGATCACAGACTTTATGACAAAAACGGTGAACGGAGCGAGCGTACCCGGCAACAAGTAGCAGTCCCCTACAAGTACTCCGGCGATGGCTGATCAACAGCACGTGAACAGTGACGCTCTCCAGGCAAACCAGGCAGCAGTAGCAGCTTTTTCTGCACATGGTACAGCACCAACAAACCCAACGGCCAGTCCAGTGA
This sequence comes from Penium margaritaceum, assembly GCA_023375785.1. Lineage (NCBI taxonomy): Eukaryota > Viridiplantae > Streptophyta > Zygnematophyceae > Desmidiales > Peniaceae > Penium > Penium margaritaceum. Next base: position 37,320 of record SZWC01023936.1, read on the forward strand.
TGGACCCCTAAAACTCGGCAAATCCTTTGCCACCGCCGCATCCCGTTGGGTCGATACCTGGAACGATGGGAGGTACCGGCCAACAAGAAAGAATCAATGAAGATATGTACCAGAAATTGTGGGGACTCAAGAGCCTCAGCAACCATCTTGTCCAATATCTTGACGCAGCAATGGAGGAGCTTTGAGTTTCTCGTGTGCACAAAGCAGTACTCACCAAGAGAAACTTGTAGCTCTCAAGTGCATCCCCGATTCGACCACAATCTCTGAGCAATTTGATCATGCAAAATCCAAGGGACCGATAGTCAGGATGTGGCTGACGAGTTTGGAGGTACACTTCACTGCTACTGGGGTCAACAAAAACCAAAAAAAAAGAATAAAAATTGACCTTGCTTCCTTGGATGGCATGGCTTTGAGTTGGTGGTCCAATCTAAAGGCCATCCAATGGCAGCAGGCAACCGGCAAAGCTCGATTAACAGCTCTTGCGCCTCCCCTCACATTGTTGATTGCAGGCATACTAACTCTCTAGCAGATAGATCCGATGAGGCATGACTCTCTCATGCCACCGGAAATGTGGAGCGACTTCTTGCGCACTTTCCTCGCATTCTTTGGGAAGCTGAACAAGAAGTCTGACGTAAGGTAAAGACCTCAACATCTGCGTCAGCAGTCCAACGTGATATAGTACACTCGGCGTTTTCAAGAAATCATCACTGGCAGTGACCTCTTCCCTGATAAACCGTGTTCCTTCTACAACTGCCTCAAGCAAGGTATTCGGAAGGGCAAAATCACCCGCATATCCTCATTCCCGAAGAGCGGACCCTCCCATATCGAAGAGCAAAAAAATTTGTCACCCATACCCAACAGTTTAAAATATAAGAACAAGGTATCTGGCGGCCTCGCCATGCTCGATCAACAACATTCGTCGCTGATCGAGCATCGCGGGGGAGGTAATGCCACACCCTTGACCGCGAAGGGGCGGCGGACACGTCATCACCCCATCCCCCACCCCCCC
>SZWC01023937.1:13282-30185 GCA_023375785.1 Penium margaritaceum
GAACTGGTTGCGGAGTGGTGCAAACTGGTTGCGGAGTGGTGCGACCTGGTTGCGGAGTGGTGCAAGCTGGTAGGCGAGTGGTGCAAACTGGTTGCGGGGTGGTGCAAACTGGTTGCGGGGTGGTGCAAACTGGTTGCGGAGTGGTGCACACTGGTTGCGGAGTGGTGTGAACTGGTTGCGCAGTGGTACGAACTGGTTACAGAGTGGTGCGAACTGGTTGCGGAGTCGCGAGACCTGGTTGCAGAGTGGTGCAAGCTGGTTGCGGAGTGGTGCAAACTGGTTGCGGAAAGGTGCGAACGTGTTTCAAAGTGGTGTGAACTGGTTGCAGAGTGGTATGAGCTGGTTGCGGAGTGGTGCGAACTGGTTGTGGTGTGGTGCGAACTGGTTGCGGAGTGGTGCGAATCGGTTGCGGAGTGGTGTGAACTGGTTACGGAGTGGTGCGAACTGGTTGCGGAGTGGTGCGAACTGGTTGCAGAGTGGTGCAAACTAGTTGCGGTGTGGTGCGAACTGGTTGCGTAGTGGTGCAAGCTGGTTGCAGAGCGGTGCGAACTGGTTGCGGAGTGGTGCGAACCGGTTGCGGAGTGGTGTGAACTGGTTACGGAGTGGTGCGAACTGGTTGCGGAGTGGTACGAACTGGTTGCAGAGTGGTGCGAACTGGTTGCGGAGTGGTGCGAACTGGTTACGGAGTGGTGTGAACTCGTTGCGGAGTGGTGCGATCTGGTTACAGAGTGGTGCAAACTGGTTGCGGAGTGGTGTGAACTGGTTGCGGAGTGGTGTGAACTGGTTGTGGAGTGGTGCGAACTGGTTGTGGAGTGGTGCGAGCTGGTTGCGGATAGGTGTGATCTGGTTGCGGAGTGGTGCGATCTGGTTTCAATGTGGTGCGAACTGACTGCGGAGTGGTGCAAACTGGTTGCGAAGTGGTGCTAACTGGTTGCGGGGAGGTGCGAACTGGTTGCGGAGTGGTGCAAACTGGTTGCGGAGTGGTGCGAACTGGTTGCCGAGTGGTGTAAAGTGGTTGCGGAGTGGTGCGACCTGGTTGCACAGTGGTGCAAGCTGGTTGCGGTGTGGTGCAAACTGGTTGCGGAGTGGTGGGAACGTGTTGCAAAGTTGTGCGAACTGGTTGCGGAGTGGTGCGAACTGGTTGCCGAGTGGTGCGAACTGGTTTCGGAATGGTGCAAACTGGTTGCGGAGTGGTGCAAACTGGTTGCGCAGTGGTGCGAACTGGTTGCGCAGTGGTGCGAACTGGTTGCGCAGTGGTGCGAACTGGTTGCGCAGTGGTGCGAACTGGTTGCGCAGTGGTGCGAACTGGTTGCGCAGTGGTGCGAACTGGTTGCGCAGTGGTGCGAACTGGTTGCGCAGTGGTGCGAACTGGTTGCGCAGTGGTGCGAACTGGTTGCGCAGTGGTGCGAACTGGTTGCGCAGTGGTGCGAACTGGTTGCGCAGTGGTGCGAACTGGTTGCGCAGTGGTGCGAACTGGTTGCGCAGTGGTGCGAACTGGTTGCGCAGTGGTGCGAACTGGTTGCGCAGTGGTGCGAACTGGTTGCGCAGTGGTGCGAACTGGTTGCGCAGTGGTGCGAACTGGTTGCGCAGTGGTGCGAACTGGTTGCGCAGTGGTGCGAACTGGTTGCGCAGTGGTGCGAACTGGTTGCGCAGTGGTGCGAACTGGTTGCGCAGTGGTGCGAACTGGTTGCGCAGTGGTGCGAACTGGTTGCGCAGTGGTGCGAACTGGTTGCGCAGTGGTGCGAACTGGTTGCGCAGTGGTGCGAACTGGTTGCGCAGTGGTGCGAACTGGTTGCGCAGTGGTGCGAACTGGTTGCGCAGTGGTGCGAACTGGTTGCGCAGTGGTGCGAACTGGTTGCGCAGTGGTGCGAACTGGTTGCGCAGTGGTGCGAACTGGTTGCGCAGTGGTGCGAACTGGTTGCGCAGTGGTGCGAACTGGTTGCGCAGTGGTGCGAACTGGTTGCGCAGTGGTGCGAACTGGTTGCGCAGTGGTGCGAACTGGTTGCGCAGTGGTGCGAACTGGTTGCGCAGTGGTGCGAACTGGTTGCGCAGTGGTGCGAACTGGTTGCGCAGTGGTGCGAACTGGTTGCGCAGTGGTGCGAACTGGTTGCGCAGTGGTGCGAACTGGTTGCGCAGTGGTGCGAACTGGTTGCGCAGTGGTGCGAACTGGTTGCGCAGTGGTGCGAACTGGTTGCGCAGTGGTGCGAACTGGTTGCGCAGTGGTGCGAACTGGTTGCGCAGTGGTGCGAACTGGTTGCGCAGTGGTGCGAACTGGTTGCGCAGTGGTGCGAACTGGTTGCGCAGTGGTGCGAACTGGTTGCGCAGTGGTGCGAACTGGTTGCGCAGTGGTGCGAACTGGTTGCGCAGTGGTGCGAACTGGTTGCGCAGTGGTGCGAACTGGTTGCGCAGTGGTGCGAACTGGTTGCGCAGTGGTGCGAACTGGTTGCGCAGTGGTGCGAACTGGTTGCGCAGTGGTGCGAACTGGTTGCGCAGTGGTGCGAACTGGTTGCGCAGTGGTGCGAACTGGTTGCGCAGTGGTGCGAACTGGTTGCGCAGTGGTGCGAACTGGTTGCGCAGTGGTGCGAACTGGTTGCGCAGTGGTGCGAACTGGTTGCGCAGTGGTGCGAACTGGTTGCGCAGTGGTGCGAACTGGTTGCGCAGTGGTGCGAACTGGTTGCGCAGTGGTGCGAACTGGTTGCGCAGTGGTGCGAACTGGTTGCGCAGTGGTGCGAACTGGTTGCGCAGTGGTGCGAACTGGTTGCGCAGTGGTGCGAACTGGTTGCGCAGTGGTGCGAACTGGTTGCGCAGTGGTGCGAACTGGTTGCGCAGTGGTGCGAACTGGTTGCGCAGTGGTGCGAACTGGTTGCGCAGTGGTGCGAACTGGTTGCGCAGTGGTGCGAACTGGTTGCGCAGTGGTGCGAACTGGTTGCGCAGTGGTGCGAACTGGTTGCGCAGTGGTGCGAACTGGTTGCGCAGTGGTGCGAACTGGTTGCGCAGTGGTGCGAACTGGTTGCGCAGTGGTGCGAACTGGTTGCGCAGTGGTGCGAACTGGTTGCGCAGTGGTGCGAACTGGTTGCGCAGTGGTGCGAACTGGTTGCGCAGTGGTGCGAACTGGTTGCGCAGTGGTGCGAACTGGTTGCGCAGTGGTGCGAACTGGTTGCGCAGTGGTGCGAACTGGTTGCGCAGTGGTGCGAACTGGTTGCGCAGTGGTGCGAACTGGTTGCGCAGTGGTGCGAACTGGTTGCGCAGTGGTGCGAACTGGTTGCGCAGTGGTGCGAACTGGTTGCGCAGTGGTGCGAACTGGTTGCGCAGTGGTGCGAACTGGTTGCGCAGTGGTGCGAACTGGTTGCGCAGTGGTGCGAACTGGTTGCGCAGTGGTGCGAACTGGTTGCGCAGTGGTGCGAACTGGTTGCGCAGTGGTGCGAACTGGTTGCGCAGTGGTGCGAACTGGTTGCGCAGTGGTGCGAACTGGTTGCGCAGTGGTGCGAACTGGTTGCGCAGTGGTGCGAACTGGTTGCGCAGTGGTGCGAACTGGTTGCGCAGTGGTGCGAACTGGTTGCGCAGTGGTGCGAACTGGTTGCGCAGTGGTGCGAACTGGTTGCGCAGTGGTGCGAACTGGTTGCGCAGTGGTGCGAACTGGTTGCGCAGTGGTGCGAACTGGTTGCGCAGTGGTGCGAACTGGTTGCGCAGTGGTGCGAACTGGTTGCGCAGTGGTGCGAACTGGTTGCGCAGTGGTGCGAACTGGTTGCGCAGTGGTGCGAACTGGTTGCGCAGTGGTGCGAACTGGTTGCGCAGTGGTGCGAACTGGTTGCGCAGTGGTGCGAACTGGTTGCGCAGTGGTGCGAACTGGTTGCGCAGTGGTGCGAACTGGTTGCGCAGTGGTGCGAACTGGTTGCGCAGTGGTGCGAACTGGTTGCGCAGTGGTGCGAACTGGTTGCGCAGTGGTGCGAACTGGTTGCGCAGTGGTGCGAACTGGTTGCGCAGTGGTGCGAACTGGTTGCGCAGTGGTGCGAACTGGTTGCGCAGTGGTGCGAACTGGTTGCGCAGTGGTGCGAACTGGTTGCGCAGTGGTGCGAACTGGTTGCGCAGTGGTGCGAACTGGTTGCGCAGTGGTGCGAACTGGTTGCGCAGTGGTGCGAACTGGTTGCGCAGTGGTGCGAACTGGTTGCGCAGTGGTGCGAACTGGTTGCGCAGTGGTGCGAACTGGTTGCGCAGTGGTGCGAACTGGTTGCGCAGTGGTGCGAACTGGTTGCGCAGTGGTGCGAACTGGTTGCGCAGTGGTGCGAACTGGTTGCGCAGTGGTGCGAACTGGTTGCGCAGTGGTGCGAACTGGTTGCGCAGTGGTGCGAACTGGTTGCGCAGTGGTGCGAACTGGTTGCGCAGTGGTGCGAACTGGTTGCGCAGTGGTGCGAACTGGTTGCGCAGTGGTGCGAACTGGTTGCGCAGTGGTGCGAACTGGTTGCGCAGTGGTGCGAACTGGTTGCGCAGTGGTGCGAACTGGTTGCGCAGTGGTGCGAACTGGTTGCGCAGTGGTGCGAACTGGTTGCGCAGTGGTGCGAACTGGTTGCGCAGTGGTGCGAACTGGTTGCGCAGTGGTGCGAACTGGTTGCGCAGTGGTGCGAACTGGTTGCGCAGTGGTGCGAACTGGTTGCGCAGTGGTGCGAACTGGTTGCGCAGTGGTGCGAACTGGTTGCGCAGTGGTGCGAACTGGTTGCGCAGTGGTGCGAACTGGTTGCGCAGTGGTGCGAACTGGTTGCGCAGTGGTGCGAACTGGTTGCGCAGTGGTGCGAACTGGTTGCGCAGTGGTGCGAACTGGTTGCGCAGTGGTGCGAACTGGTTGCGCAGTGGTGCGAACTGGTTGCGCAGTGGTGCGAACTGGTTGCGCAGTGGTGCGAACTGGTTGCGCAGTGGTGCGAACTGGTTGCGCAGTGGTGCGAACTGGTTGCGCAGTGGTGCGAACTGGTTGCGCAGTGGTGCGAACTGGTTGCGCAGTGGTGCGAACTGGTTGCGCAGTGGTGCGAACTGGTTGCGCAGTGGTGCGAACTGGTTGCGCAGTGGTGCGAACTGGTTGCGCAGTGGTGCGAACTGGTTGCGCAGTGGTGCGAACTGGTTGCGCAGTGGTGCGAACTGGTTGCGCAGTGGTGCGAACTGGTTGCGCAGTGGTGCGAACTGGTTGCGCAGTGGTGCGAACTGGTTGCGCAGTGGTGCGAACTGGTTGCGCAGTGGTGCGAACTGGTTGCGCAGTGGTGCGAACTGGTTGCGCAGTGGTGCGAACTGGTTGCGCAGTGGTGCGAACTGGTTGCGCAGTGGTGCGAACTGGTTGCGCAGTGGTGCGAACTGGTTGCGCAGTGGTGCGAACTGGTTGCGCAGTGGTGCGAACTGGTTGCGCAGTGGTGCGAACTGGTTGCGCAGTGGTGCGAACTGGTTGCGCAGTGGTGCGAACTGGTTGCGCAGTGGTGCGAACTGGTTGCGCAGTGGTGCGAACTGGTTGCGCAGTGGTGCGAACTGGTTGCGCAGTGGTGCGAACTGGTTGCGCAGTGGTGCGAACTGGTTGCGCAGTGGTGCGAACTGGTTGCGCAGTGGTGCGAACTGGTTGCGCAGTGGTGCGAACTGGTTGCGCAGTGGTGCGAACTGGTTGCGCAGTGGTGCGAACTGGTTGCGCAGTGGTGCGAACTGGTTGCGCAGTGGTGCGAACTGGTTGCGCAGTGGTGCGAACTGGTTGCGCAGTGGTGCGAACTGGTTGCGCAGTGGTGCGAACTGGTTGCGCAGTGGTGCGAACTGGTTGCGCAGTGGTGCGAACTGGTTGCGCAGTGGTGCGAACTGGTTGCGCAGTGGTGCGAACTGGTTGCGCAGTGGTGCGAACTGGTTGCGCAGTGGTGCGAACTGGTTGCGCAGTGGTGCGAACTGGTTGCGCAGTGGTGCGAACTGGTTGCGCAGTGGTGCGAACTGGTTGCGCAGTGGTGCGAACTGGTTGCGAAGTGGTGCAAACTGGTTGCCGAGTGGTACAAACAAGTTGCGAAGTGGTGCAAACTGGTTGTGCAGTGGTGCGAACTGGTTGCCGAGTGGTGCGAACTGGTTGCGGAGTGGTGCAACCTGGTTGCGGAGTGGTGCGAACCGATTGCGGAGTGGTGCGAACTGGCTGCGGAATGGTGCAAACTGGTTGCGGATTGGTGCAAACTGATTGCGGAGTGGTGCGAACTGGTTGAGGAGTGGTGCGAACTGGTTTTGGAGTGGTGTGAACTGGTTGCGGAGTGGTGCGAACCAGTTGCAGAGTGGTGCGAACTGGTTGGGGAGTTGTGCCAACTGGTTGCAGAGTAGTGCAAACTGGTTGCGGAGTGTTGCAAACTGGTTGCGGAGTGGTGCAAACTGGTTGCGGAGTGGTTGAAACTGGTTGCGGAGTGGTGCAAACTGGTTGCGGAGTGGTGCGAACTGGGTGCGGAGTGGTGCGAACTGGTTGCAGAGTGGTGTGAACTGGCTTCGGAATGGTGTGAACTGGTTGCGGAGTGATGCAAACTGGTTGCGGAGTGGTGCGAACTGGTTACAGGTTGGTGCGTACTGGTTGGGGAGTGGTGCAAATTGGTTGCGGAGTGGTGAGAACTGGTTGCGGAGTGGTGCGAACTGATCGTGGAGTGGTGGAAACTGGTTGCAGAGTGGTGGGAAGTGGTTGGAGAGTGGTGCGAACTGGTTGCAGAGTGGTTCGAAATGGTTGCAGAGTGGTGCAAACTGGTTGCGGAGTCGTGGGAACTGGTTGCGGACTGGTGCGACCTGGTTGCAGAGTGGAGCGAACTGGTTTCAGAATGGTGCAAAATGGTTGCGGAGTGGTGCAAACTGGTTGCAGAGTGGTGCGAGCTGGTTGCAGAGTTGTGCGAACTGGTTGCGGAGTGGTGCGAACTGGTTGCGCAGTGGTGCGAACTGGTTGAGGAGTGGTGCAAACTGGTTGCGCAGTGGTGCATACGTTTTGCGGAGTGGTGCAAACTGGTTGCGAAGTGGTGCCAACTGGTTGCGGAGTGGTGCGAACTGGATGCGGAGTGGTGCGAACTGGTTGCGCAGTGGTGCGAACTGGTTGAGGAGTGGTGCAAACTGGTTGCGCAGTGGTGCATACGTTTTGCGGAGTGGTGCAAACTGGTTGCGAAGTGGTGCCAACTGGTTGCGGAGTGGTGCGAACTGGATGCGGAGTGGTGCGAACTGGTTGCGCAGTGGTGCGAACTGGTTGAGGAGTGGTGCAAACTGGTTGCGCAGTGGTGCATACGTTTTGCGGAGTGGTGCAAACTGGTTGCGAAGTGGTGCCAACTGGTTGCGGAGTGGTGCGAACTGGATGCGGAGTGGTGCGAACTGGTTGCGCAGTGGTGCGAACTGGTTGAGGAGTGGTGCAAACTGGTTGCGCAGTGGTGCATACGTTTTGCGGAGTGGTGCAAACTGGTTGCGAAGTGGTGCCAACTGGTTGCGGAGTGGTGCGAACTGGATGCGGAGTGGTGCGAACTGGTTGCGCAGTGGTGCGAACTGGTTGAGGAGTGGTGCAAACTGGTTGCGCAGTGGTGCATACGTTTTGCGGAGTGGTGCAAACTGGTTGCGAAGTGGTGCCAACTGGTTGCGGAGTGGTGCGAACTGGATGCGGAGTGGTGCGAACTGGTTGCGCAGTGGTGCGAACTGGTTGAGGAGTGGTGCAAACTGGTTGCGCAGTGGTGCATACGTTTTGCGGAGTGGTGCAAACTGGTTGCGAAGTGGTGCCAACTGGTTGCGGAGTGGTGCGAACTGGATGCGGAGTGGTGCGAACTGGTTGCGCAGTGGTGCGAACTGGTTGAGGAGTGGTGCAAACTGGTTGCGCAGTGGTGCATACGTTTTGCGGAGTGGTGCAAACTGGTTGCGAAGTGGTGCCAACTGGTTGCGGAGTGGTGCGAACTGGATGCGGAGTGGTGCGAACTGGTTGCGCAGTGGTGCGAACTGGTTGAGGAGTGGTGCAAACTGGTTGCGCAGTGGTGCATACGTTTTGCGGAGTGGTGCAAACTGGTTGCGAAGTGGTGCCAACTGGTTGCGGAGTGGTGCGAACTGGATGCGGAGTGGTGCGAACTGGTTGCGCAGTGGTGCGAACTGGTTGAGGAGTGGTGCAAACTGGTTGCGCAGTGGTGCATACGTTTTGCGGAGTGGTGCAAACTGGTTGCGAAGTGGTGCCAACTGGTTGCGGAGTGGTGCGAACTGGATGCGGAGTGGTGCGAACTGGTTGCGCAGTGGTGCGAACTGGTTGAGGAGTGGTGCAAACTGGTTGCGCAGTGGTGCATACGTTTTGCGGAGTGGTGCAAACTGGTTGCGAAGTGGTGCCAACTGGTTGCGGAGTGGTGCGAACTGGATGCGGAGTGGTGCGAACTGGTTGCGCAGTGGTGCGAACTGGTTGAGGAGTGGTGCAAACTGGTTGCGCAGTGGTGCATACGTTTTGCGGAGTGGTGCAAACTGGTTGCGGAGTGGTGCGAACTGGTTGCGGAGTGGTGCGAACCGGTTGCAGAGTGGTGGGAACTGGTTGGGGAGTTGTTCGAACTGGTTGCAGAGTGGTGCAAACTGGTTTGGGAGTGATGCGAACAGGTTGCGGAGTGGTGCAAACTGGTTGCGGAGTGGTGGGAACTGGTTGCGGAGTGGTGCGAACTGGTCGGGGAGTGGTGCAAACTGGCTGCGGAGTGGTGCGAACTGGTTGCGGAATGGTGCAAACTGGTTACGGAGTGGTGCGAACTGGTTGCAGAGTGGTGGGAACTGGTTGCGAAATGGTGCAAACTGGTTAGGAGTGGTGGGAACTGGTTGCGAAGTGGTGCCAACTGGTTGCGGAGTGGTGCCGACTGGTTGCGGAGTGGTGTGAACTGGTTGAGGAGTGGTGCGTACTGGGTGAGGAGTGGTGCGAACTGGTTGAGGAGTGGTGAGAAGTAGTTGGGGAGTGGTGCAAAAGGGTTGCAGACTGGTGCAAACTGGGTGAGGAGTGGTCAAAACTGGTTGCGGAGTGGTGCGAACTGGTTGCGGAGTGGTGCGAACTGGTTGCGGAGTGGTGCGAACTGGTTGCGGAGTGGTGCATACTGGTTGAGGAGTGGTGAGAAGTGGTTTTGGAGTGGTGCGAAAGGGTAACAAAGTGGTACAAACTGGTTGAGGAGTGGTAAAACCTGGTTGCGGAGTGGTGCTAACTGGTTGCGGAGTGGTGCGAACTGGTTGCGGAGTGGTGCGAACTGGTTGCAGAGTGGTGGGAACTGAATTTGGGGTGGTGGAACTGGTTGCAAAGTGGTGCGAACTCGTTGCGGAGTGGTGCAAACTGGTTGCGGAGTGGTGCGAACCGGGTGCGGAGTGGTGCGAACTGGTTGCGGAGTGATGCGAACTGGTTGCGGAGTGGTGCGAACTGGCTGCGGAGTGGTGCGAACTGGTTGCGGAGTGATGCGAACTGGTTGCGGAGTGGTGCGAACTGGTTGCGGAGTGGTGCAAACTGGCTGCGGAGTGGTGCGAACTGGTTGCGGAGTGGTGCGAACTGGTTACAGAGTGGTGCGAACTGGTTGCGGAGTGGTGCGAACTGGTTGCGGAGTGGTGCAAACTGGTTGCAGAGTGGTGCGAACTGGTTGTAGAGTGGTGCGAAATGGTTGCAGAGTGGCGCGAACTTGTTGCGGAGTGGTGCGAACTGGTTGCGGAGTGGTGCGAACTGGTTTCGGATTTGTGTGAACTGGTTAAGGAGTGGTGCGGACTGGTTGCGGAGTGGTGTGAACTGGTTGCGGAGTGGTGCAAACTGGTTGCGGAGTGGTGAGAACTGGTTGCGGAATGGTGCGAACTGGTTACAGAGTGGTGCCAACTGGTTGCGGAGAGGTGCAAACTGGTTGCGGAATGGTGAGAACTGGTTGCGGAGTGGTGGGAACTCGTAATGGAGTGGTGCGAACTGGTTGCAGAGTGGTGCGAACTGGTTGCAGAGTGCTGTGAAATGGTTGGAGAGTGGTGCGAACTGGTTGCGGAGTCGTGGGAACTGGTTGCGGACTGGTGCGACCTGGTTGCAGAGTGGAGCGAACTAGTTGCGCAGTGGTGCGAACTGGTTGCGGTGTGGTGCGAACTGGTTGCGGATTGGTGTGAACTGGTTGAGGAGTGGTGCGAACTGGGTGCGGAGTGGTGCAAACTTGTTGCGGATTGGTGCAAACTGGTTGCGGAGTGGTGCGAACAGGTTGCGGAGTGGTGCGAACTTGTTGCGGAGTGGTGCCAACTGGTTGCGGAGTGGTGCGAACTGGTTGCGGAGTGGTGCAAACTGGTTGTGGAGTGGTGCGAACTGGTTGCCGGTTGGTGTGAACTGGTTGAGGAGTGGTGCAAACTGGTTGCGGATTGGTGCAAACTGGTTGCGGAGTGGTGGGAACTGGTTGCGGAGTGGTGCAAACTGGTTGCGGAGTAGTGCAAACTGGTTGCGGAGTGGTGCGAACTGGTTACAAAGTGGTGCGAACTGGACACGGGCTGGTGCAAACTGGTTAAGGAGTGGTGCGAACTGTTTGCGGAGTGGTGCGAACGTTTTGCGGAGTGGTGCGAACTGGTTGCAGAGTGGTGCAACCTGGTTGCGGAGTTGTGCGAACCGGTTGCGGAGTGGTGCGAACTGGATGCGGAGTGGTGCGAACTGGTTGCAGATTGGTGCGAACGGGTTGCAGAGTCGTGCGAACTGGTTGAGGAGTGGTGCCAACTGGTTGTGGAGTGCTGGGAACTGGTTGCGGAGTGGTGCGAACCTGTTGGAGAGTGGTGGAAACTGGTTGGGGAGTTGTTCGAACTGGTTGCGGAGTGGTGCCAACTGGTTGCGGAGTGGTGCGAACTGGTTGCCAAGTGGTGCAAACTGGTTGCGGAGTGGTTCAAACTGGTTGCGGAGTGGTGCAAACTAGGTGCGGAGTGGTGCGAACTGGTTGCGGAGTGGTGCGAACTGGTTACAGAGTGGTGCGAACTGGTTGCGGAGTAGTGCGAACTGGTTGCGGAGTGGTGCAAACTGGTTGCGGAGTAGTGCAAACTGGTTGCGGAGTGGTGCGAACTGGTTACATAGTGGTGCGAACTGGATGCGGAGTGGTGCGAACTGGTTGCGGAGTGGTGCCAACTGGTTGCGGAGTGGTGCGAACTGGTTGCGGGGTGGTGCAAACTGGTTGCGGAGTGGTGCGAACTGGTTACATAGTGGTGCGAACTGGATGCGGAGTGGTGCGAACTGGTTGCGGAGTGGTGCCAACTGGTTGCGGAGTGGTGCGAACTGGTTGCGGGGTGGTGCAAACTGGTTGCGGAGTGGTGCGAACTGGTTACATAGTGGTGCGAACTGGATGCGGAGTGGTGCGAACTGGTTGCGGAGTGGTGCCAACTGGTTGCGGAGTGGTGCGAACTGGTTGCGGGGTGGTGCAAACTGGTTGCGGAGTGGTGCGAACTGGTTACATAGTGGTGCGAACTGGATGCGGAGTGGTGCGAACTGGTTGCGGAGTGGTGCCAACTGGTTGCGGAGTGGTGCGAACTGGTTGCGGGGTGGTGCAAACTGGTTGCGGAGTGGTGCGAACTGGTTACATAGTGGTGCGAACTGGATGCGGAGTGGTGCGAACTGGTTGCGGAGTGGTGCCAACTGGTTGCGGAGTGGTGCGAACTGGTTGCGGGGTGGTGCAAACTGGTTGCGGAGTGGTGCGAACTGGTTACATAGTGGTGCGAACTGGATGCGGAGTGGTGCGAACTGGTTGCGGAGTGGTGCCAACTGGTTGCGGAGTGGTGCGAACTGGTTGCGGGGTGGTGCAAACTGGTTGCGGAGTGGTGCGAACTGGTTACATAGTGGTGCGAACTGGATGCGGAGTGGTGCGAACTGGTTGCGGAGTGGTGCCAACTGGTTGCGGAGTGGTGCGAACTGGTTGCGGGGTGGTGCAAACTGGTTGCGGAGTGGTGCGAACTGGTTGCGGAGTGGTGCGAACTGGTTGCCAAGTGGTGCAAACTGGTTGCGGAGTGGTTCAAACTGGTTGCGGAGTGGTGCAAACTAGGTGCGGAGTGGTGCGAACTGGTTGCGGAGTGGTGCGAACTGGTTACAGAGTGGTGCGAACTGGTTGCGGAGTAGTGCGAACTGGTTGCAGAGTGGTGAGAATCGGTTGCGGAGTGGTGGGAACTGATTGCAGGTGGTGCAAACTGGTTGCCGAGTGGTGCGAACTGGTTGTAGAGTGGTGCGAACTGGTTGGAGAGTGGTGCAAAATGGTTGCAGAGTGGTGCGAACTGGTTGCGGAGTCGTGGGAATTGGTTGCGGACTGGTGCGACCTGGTTGCGGAGTGGAGCGAACTGGTTGCGGAGTGATGCGAACTGGTTGCGGAGTGGTGCAAACTCGTTGAAGATTGGTGTGAACTGGTTGAGGAGTGGTGCAAACAGGGTGTGGAGTGGTGCAAACGTGTTGCAGATTGGTGCAAACTGGTTGCGGAGCGGTGCAAACTTGTTGCGGAGTGGTGCCAACTGGTTGTGGAGTGGTGCCAACTGGTTGCGGAGTGGTGCCAACTGGTTGCAAAGTGGTGCAAACTGGTTGCGGAGTGGCGCGAAGTGGTTGCAGACTGGTGCGATCTGGTTGCGGAGTGGAGCGAACCGCTTGCGGAGTGGTGCAAACTGGTTGCGGAGTGGTGCGAACTGGTTGCGGATTGGTGTGAACTGGTTGAGGAATGGTGCGAACTGGTTGAGGAGTGGTGCAAGCTGGTTGCGGATTGGTGCAAACTGGTTGCGGAGTGGTGCGACCTGGTTGCAGAGTGGTACAAACTGGTTGCGGAGTGGTGCCAACTGGTTGCGGAGTGGTGCAAACTGGTTGCGGAATGGTGCGAACTGGTTGCGGAGTGGTGCGAACGGGTTGCGGAGTGGTGCGAACTGGTTGCAGAGTGGTGCAAACTGGTTGCGGAGTGGTGCGAACTGGTTACAGAGTGGTGCGAACTGGTTGCGGAGTGGTGCGAACGGGTTGCGGAGTGGTGCGAACTGGTTGCAGAGTGGTGCAAACTGGTTGCGGAGTGGTGCGAACTGGTTACAGAGTGGTGCGAACTGGTTGCGGAGTGGTGCGAACGGGTTGCGGAGTGGTGCGAACTGGTTGCAGAGTGGTGCAAACTGGTTGCGGAGTGGTGCGAACTGGTTACAGAGTGGTGCGAACTGGTTGCGGAGTGGTGCGAACGGGTTGCGGAGTGGTGCGAACTGGTTGCAGAGTGGTGCAAACTGGTTGCGGAGTGGTGCGAACTGGTTACAGAGTGGTGCGAACTGGTTGCGGAGTGGTGCGAACGGGTTGCGGAGTGGTGCGAACTGGTTGCAGAGTGGTGCAAACTGGTTGCGGAGTGGTGCGAACTGGTTACAGAGTGGTGCGAACTGGTTGCGGAGTGGTGCGAACGGGTTGCGGAGTGGTGCGAACTGGTTGCAGAGTGGTGCAAACTGGTTGCGGAGTGGTGCGAACTGGTTACAGAGTGGTGCGAACTGGTTGCGGAGTGGTGCGAACGGGTTGCGGAGTGGTGCGAACTGGTTGCAGAGTGGTGCAAACTGGTTGCGGAGTGGTGCGAACTGGTTGCGGATTGGTGTGAATTGGCTGAGGAGTGGTGCGAACTGGTTGCGGAGTAGTGCAAACATGTTGCAGATTGGTGCAAACTGGTTGCGGAGTGGTGCGACCTGGTTGCACAGTGGTACAAACTGGTTGCGGAGTGGTGCCAACTGGTTGCGGAGTGGTGCGAACTGGTTGCAGAGTGGTTCGAACTGGTTGCGGAGTGGTTCAAAGTGGTTGCAGACATTGCGACCTGGCTGTGGACAGGAGCAAACTGCTTGCAGAGTGGTGCGAACTGGTTGCGGAGTGGAGGGAACTGGTTGCAGATTGGTGTGAACTGGTTGAGCAATGGTGCGAACTGGTTGCGGAGTGGTGCAAACTGGTTGCGGACTGGTGCAAAGTAGTTGCGGAGTGGTGCAAACTGGTTGCAGAGTGGTGGGAACTGGTTGCGGAGTGGTGCGAACTGGTTGCGGGGTGGTGCGAACTGGTCGGGAGTGGTGCAAACTGGTTGCAGAGTGGTGGGAACTGGTTGCGGAGCGGTGCGAACTGGTTGCGGAGTCATGCCAACTGGTTGCAGAGTGGTGCGCACTCGTTGCAGAGTGGTGCGAACTGGTTGCGAAGTGGTGCAAACTGGCTGCGGAGTGGTGCGAACTGGTCGGGGAGTGGTGCAAACTGGCTGCGGAGTGGTGCGAACTGGTCGGGGAGTGGTGCAAACTGGCTGCGGAGTGGTGCGAACTGGTCGGGGAGTGGTGCAAACTGGCTGCGGAGTGGTGCGAACTGGTCGGGGAGTGGTGCAAACTGGCTGCGGAGTGGTGCGAACTGGTCGGGGAGTGGTGCAAACTGGCTGCGGAGTGGTGCGAACTGGTCGGGGAGTGGTGCAAACTGGCTGCGGAGTGGTGCGAACTGGTCGGGGAGTGGTGCAAACTGGCTGCGGAGTGGTGCGAACTGGTCGGGGAGTGGTGCAAACTGGCTGCGGAGTGGTGCGAACTGGTCGGGGAGTGGTGCAAACTGGCTGCGGAGTGGTGCGAACTGGTCGGGGAGTGGTGCAAACTGGCTGCGGAGTGGTGCGAACTGGTCGGGGAGTGGTGCAAACTGGCTGCGGAGTGGTGCGAACTGGTCGGGGAGTGGTGCAAACTGGCTGCGGAGTGGTGCGAACTGGTCGGGGAGTGGTGCAAACTGGCTGCGGAGTGGTGCGAACTGGTCGGGGAGTGGTGCAAACTGGCTGCGGAGTGGTGCGAACTGGTCGGGGAGTGGTGCAAACTGGCTGCGGAGTGGTGCGAACTGGTCGGGGAGTGGTGCAAACTGGCTGCGGAGTGGTGCGAACTGGTCGGGGAGTGGTGCAAACTGGCTGCGGAGTGGTGCGAACTGGTTGAGGAGTGGTGCGAACTGGTTGCGGAGTGGTGCAAACTTGTTGCGGATTGGTGCAAACTTGTTGCTGAGTGGTGCAAACTGGGTGCGGAGTTGTGCGAACTGTTTGCGGAGTCATGCCAACTGGTTGCAGAGTGGTGCGCACTCGTTGCAGAGTGGTGCGAACTGGTTTTGGAGTGGTGCGAAGTGGTTGCAGACTGGTGCAACCTGGTTGCGGAGTGAAGCGAACCGCTTGCGGAGTGGTGCAAACTGGTTGCGGATTGGTGGGAACTGGTTGCGGAGTGGTGTGAACTGGTTGAGGAGTGGTGCGAACTGGTTGCGGAGTTGTGCAAACTGGTTGCGGACTGGTGCAAACTGGTTGCAGAGTGGTGCGAACTGGTTGCGGTGTGATGCGAACTGGTTGCAGAGTGGTGCGAACTGGTTGCGGACTGGTGCAAACTGGTTGCAGAGTGGTGCGAACTGGTTGCGGTGTGATGCGAACTGGTTGCAGAGTGGTGCGAACTGGTTGCGGAGTGGTGCGAACTGGTTACAGAGCTTTGCAAACTGGATGCAGAGTGGTGCAAAGTGGTTGAGGTATGGTGCAAACCGGTTGCGGACTGGTGCAAACTGGTTGCTGAGTGGTGGAAACAGGTTGCAGATTGGTGCGAAATGGCTGCAGAGTGGTGCGAACTTGTTGCGGAGTGGTGCGAACTGGTTGCGGAGTGCTGTGAACTGGTTGCAGGTTGGTGCGAACTGGTTGAGGAGAGGTGGGAACTTGTTGCGGAGTGGTGAGAACTGCTTGCGGAGTGGTGCGAACTGGTTGCGGAGTGGTGCGAACTGGTTGCGGATTTGTGCAAACTGGTTGCGGAGTTGTGCGAATTGGTTGCGGAGTGGTGCGAACTGGTTACGGAGTGGTGCAAACTGGTTGCGGAGTGGTGCGAACTGGTTGCAGAGTGGTGCGAACGGGTTGCGGAGTGGTGCGAGCTGGTTGCGGAGTGGTGCGAACTGGTTGCGGAGTGGTGCGAGCTGGTTGCGGAGTGGTTCAAACTGGTTGCAGAGTGGTGCGAACTGGTTGCGAAGTGGTGCAAACTGGTTGCAGAGTGGTGCGAACTGGTTGCGGAGTGGTGCGAACTGGTTGCGGAGTGGTGCAAGCTGGTTGCGGAGTGGTGCGAACTGGTTGACCAGTTGTGCAAGCTGGTTGATGACTGGTGATTAGTGGTTGAGGATTTGTGCGAAAGGGTTGCGGAGTGGTGCAAACTGGTTGAGGAGTGGTCAAAACTGGTTGCGGTGTGGTGCGAACTGGTTGCGGAGTGGTGTAAACTGGTTGAAGAGTGGTGCGAACTGGTTTCGGAGTGGTGCGAACTGGTTTCGGAGTGGTGTGAACTGGTTGTGCAGTGGTGCAAGCTGGCTGCGGAGTGGTGCGAGCTTGTTGTGGAGAGGTGCGAACTGGCTGCGGAGTGGTGCGAACTGGTTGCGGAGTGGTGCGAACTGGTTGTGGAGTGGTGCGACCTGGTTGCTGAGTGGTTCGAACTGGTTGCGGAGTGGTGCGAACTGGTTGTGGAGTGGTGCGACCTGGTTGCTGAGTGGTTAGAACGGGTTGCGGAGTGGTGCGAACTGGTTGCGGAGTGGTGCGAACTGGTTTCAGAGTGGTGTGAACTGGTTGCTGAGTGGTGCAAACTGGTTGCGGAGTGGTGTGAACTGGTTGGGGAAAGGTGTGAGCTGGTTGTGGAGTTGTGCAAACTGGTTGCGATGTGGTGCGAACTTGTTGTGGAGTGATGCAAACTGGTTGCGGAGTGGTGTGAACTGGTTTTGGCGTGGTGCGAACTGGTTGCCGAGTTGTGCGAACTGGTTGTGGAGTGGTGCAACCTGGTTGCGGAGTGGTGCGAACCGGTTGCGGAGTGGTGAGACCTGGTTACAGAGTGGTGCAAGCTCGTTGTGCAAGTGGTGCAAACTGGTTGCGGAGTGGTGCGAACTGGTTGGGGAGTGGTGGAAACTGGTTGCGGAGTGGTGCGAACTGGTTTTGGAGTGGTGCGGACTGGTTGCCGAGTGGTGCGAACTGGTTGCAGAGTGGTGCGA